>JAUMHB010030223.1:0-11209 GCA_032359685.1 Pittosporum tobira | reverse complement strand
CCCCCCCCCCCCCCCCCCCCCCCGGGAGCTCTACTTTGATGAAATCCTCAACAACAACGTTGCCCTGGTAGACCTTGATTTCCTGGACGAAACAAAGGACACTGCAGTCTTGCGTATGGCTTAGCTCAAGTAGCAAACAGCAAAATACTACAATGCCAAGGTGAAAACCATGTGATTCGAGGCCAGAGATCTTGTCCTTCGAGCCACCATCGCCTCCAAGCTGACCGAGCAAGGCAAGTTGCACCAAAACTGGGAAGGCCCCTACTTCGAGCCACCTGGGTACATACTCCCTAAAGGACATGGACGGCCTCGAACAAGATAATCCATGGCACGCCATCCACTTGAAAAGGTAATACTTGAAGACATTTTCGGTCAGGCAATTTTCATTGCACGATCATACATTGTAACAGTTCGCTCGCATACATCCGACAAACTTATGTCTACGGTCGGACAATTTTCTTTGCACGACCATACATTGTAACAGTTTGCTCGCCTACATACGACGAATTTTCTTATTAATAAAAATGTCTTTGAAAAAAATCAATGACTCGTGTTTATGTTTCACTTATACACTCTATCCGCGCGACTATAAACACTTGGTCCGAATAGTACAAGTAAACTAACCATGCCAACGCCTCATCTGTGCGGCCATAATCACTTGGTCCGAGGGGCATGGTCACTAATCACAATTGTCTCACTTCCCACCCGCACGCCTAAAACACTCGACCCGGGTACACAAGTACACAATTTCACTACATATTTAACCCCAGCCGGCGTCATGCGCCCGGCCCAGGGGGCAATTACAACTCCCAACCTGGTACTACTCCTGCAGTCACTCTTAAGTTTCACCATACCTAAGGTAAACCATAAGACTGGTCAAACTGGGGGACATACTATAGATAGCCACCTGGGTTACTTAGCTTAATTAAACAGCCCAATTTAATTCAAAATCAGGACCCAGTTGTCCGACTGGTATTTCAAAAGTTACGAGTTGTTACACTTAGCGGATTTCATCATATTTTAATCTTATCAAGTCCCGAGTTATCTTTACACTTGGCGGATTTTATCAAATTTTAATCTTCATCAAGTCCCGAGCTATTTATACTTGTAAATTTTATCAAAATCATAAGTGACCAGCCGAATTTAGTTTGAATGAGTTAAGTCTTATGTAAAGGTCGGGCTCAACACTTGGTGAAAATTTTTAATTTTAACCACTTAATGAGTTAAGTCTAATGTGAAGGCCGGTCTCGATACTTCGTAAAATTTTTCAGTTTTAACAAGTTAATGAGCATTCATTATCCATCCGAACGGAAGAAAAAAAGGGTAAGCACAATGAAATTCAAATTTATAATTCAATAAATTCAAAAGAATTACAATGGAAACCAAATTTATATTTCATTGAACTCGAAAAAATACAAGTATTTACAAGATCTACGGCCCTATCCTAAACTTGCTTCCCAGCCAAGGGCAGACCAGGTGGCCCGGAATGTGGACCAGGTAGCTCTCCCTCATCCAGAGGCGTCCTAGTAAGCTCCTTCCCAGCTTCCCCCGTAGGCTGCTCCTCGACCAGCTCCTCATCAGACTTAGAATTAACGGCCTCGGGATCCATCAGGAGGTCCATAACAGCCTTCATGTCCATACCCCTCCTGGTGCCCCGATGGACCGCTCGTTCGAAACCCTTTAGAAATTGGCCGGCGGAGGCCTCGAGGACCATCGTTTTGCATTCAGCCGAGTCTTTGAACTCCTCTGCCACCTTCTCCGCCCTCATGGAGGCCAACTTTATCTCATTCGCATAGCCGACCTCCCTGCCTTTCCAAACCTCCCTCTCGGCCTCGAGCTACCGACTGAGGGTCATTGTGGCAGCTTCTGCCTTCACGACCCTTGCCTTGGCAACCTCAGCCCCCACGGCCTTCACCTAGGTAGCCTCCAGCTTCAGAGAAAGCTCCTCTCTCCCAGCGGCCTTAGCAGTGGCCTTGGCAGCGCCCTCCTCGGCTACCTTCAGCTTCTCTTTCAGGCTAGCAACCTCCCAAGCGGCCCCGCCCATTGCCTCCACCGTAGTGGTGGCCCCCTTAAGGAACCTGCCATCCAACTCATTATCTGCAAGAATATACCGGGCGGAGTTAGGAAAAGAAGGAATAAAAAATAAAAAATAAACTAAGTGTTGAAGACACGAAAAAAAATATACCTACACCATCCGATAGGCATCATTTAAGGTACACTCGGAATAAGAAGTTGAGTTGTTCTCTACTAGGTCCCCATCCAGCGGCAGATTCTTGAACTGCGACCGGATTGCAGCCTTCCCTCAGCCATCCAGCGCCGAGCTCCCAACCGGGACAGACCAGACGTTGACCAAGTCGGCCTCGTCAGTGGACCTTAGCCTCTTTTGGGAGTCGGCGTGGCCCTGATCTCCCACGGGCCTCTTCTTGACGGGGCCCCTCTCTACAAAAGCCGCCACGGGTCTCCCCTCTTAGTCACCTTCCCCTGGGTGACCGCCACTATCTTTCCTTTATCGTGGCCCCACCTCCTTGGTAAGACCGCCGGGAGATAGACTCTGGCGAGCCGACCTCAGCCCTATCACCACCTCACTGGCTGGGCTCGACTTTTTAGGGCCAGCTTCAGCGGTATGCCCCGAAGCTGCGACTTTGGCCTTTTCCTGAGCCATGTGTCTAGCCCAGGTAAACATCTCGTCGACACCTTCAAGGAAAAATGATGGGATCAGAAAAATGAATTGGTCGATAAGGCAAAATACTAAATGAAAAAAAAAGGGAGGGGGTGTCTAAGCCTAAATCCGTGCTCTATCAGTTAGGATTTTTCCCAGACCGCAATGTATGACTAGGGGCTCCCCCCTTGCCCACGTTGGCGAACAAGTTATATTCCTCCAACGCTATCCCGGTCAACTACACTGGCGAGTGGTGCACCATCTTACACGGCTTTCCCCACCCGGGCAGCGTCACCAGATCGTCCCTGACGACGAAGAACCACTCTGACTTCCATTTTTTATGCTTCGACGCCGGGGATATTCACTTCGCCCTCCTCAGCTTCCTGTTGATGGACAAGAAGGAGGCTTTCGAGTGGGCGGCTGAGAAGGTGTGCCAGAAGTAATCGGGTCAGGCCTCTATGCCCATGCGGTGGCACTGGGCTAAGAAGCTGATGATTTGGACATACGAGTTAGGGGTTAGTTGGCCTAAGCCAACCCCTAACAAGGTGAAAAGGTTGTGGATGAAGGGGTGGATTGAAAACCTAAGTCCCCCCCTCAAATGATGCTCGCTAACACCTACCCATAGCCCTTTCGGCCAACTGTGCATGTACTCCCCCTTTCGGGAGTCTAACCCCATATTCTTCCGGGATCTGGTACTCCTCAATAATCGCCTCTAATCGATGACGGGTCAACGCACTGTGCATATTACAGTCTGAGCGGCTAACCCGGTCTCCCATCCAAGATCTTCAACTTCATCTCCGGAGTTACTCTCCGACCTGGTCTCTTCGTCGTCCATTTCACTAGGACTCGCCTAGTCCTTAGGCAAGTCCCTCGGCAAAACCACCACCCTGCCAGTGGTTCCCACCACCCCCTACGACCGAGAGCCAGCAACATCTACGGCGGCAGATTCCATTACCACTACCTCCTCTTCTTCATTGACTTTCACTACCCTAAAGTCCATGTTTTGGGCTATCTAACGGAGCTTAGGGATGATAAACCAATGAAGAGATGAATAAGACTTAGAAAGGTGGCTTACTTGACAAAAAGTTGAAGAAAGTTCGAGGTTTCCAGCGATGCAAGGTTTTTCCAGTGATGAACTGCAGATTTTGAAGAAAACAAAGTGAGAATAGGGGGCACTCAACCCCCTTTTATAAGCGCCCCAACCCGACGGTTGAGGCTCCCCCTCGGTAATCTAATGGCTATTAAATGACCGTCATATTTCAATGCCTTCCAAAAGAGCAATTATTATGCAATAATTAATGGCATCAGAAGTCGTGTGAAACGACATCTCATTAAATGTTGTAAAAAGGCCTGCGCACATAGACAAAAAATTAAATAACATATGACCAGGGAGGCTTATCCAAGCGGCCTTGGTCCCGACCCTTTTCAAACAGTTGAAATTTCACCTCAGATACTAGAGGGACGATCGGACTCAGAGCCCGCTGACACACTGAAGTACCCCACCGGGCTAGGGGGCATTGATAGAGATCGTCTTAAATTAGGGTTAGAGTTTTCACCTTAGCCCTAATTAGGGCAACGCGACATCCCACGTGGCAGCTCATGCGATTGGCCTCCCCGAGGAAGGGCGGCCCGCTTCGCCCAAACAAGGATCGAGCCCGGGTCTCGGCATCCAGAAGGATCAAGCTCGGCCATCGGCCTCCGAAGGGTCTTGCATTGCCATTAGGGACTCAAACCATGCGTTTTCGGTCCAAGCCTTCCCAAGTAGCGGGCCCAATCCACCCCATCGATTGGGTCTGACCCTGCCTGGTCCGGGTCCAATGGCCCAAAGGCCATAAAACAAGTTCTCAGGCGGTGTCTAATCAGCCGCCTAGCCCTGTAGCCTTATCAACTCAAAGGAGACGCGTCATACCTGCTGTAAACTCAGAGCAGGCGCACTATGCCTACTTTATCGGGCCGCGGGTCAAGGTAAAGTCTACATATACTGCCTCATTTGTACAAATGAGGGGATCCGAAAAAAAAAATCAACAAAAAGAGCCCAAGATCTGCAGAAATACAAACTCACCGGAGCTAAATAAACTCTCTCAAAACTCATCGGTAAACTCCACCCTCTCTCACTTAATATTCAGATTATCACTTTAATCTCAACTAACTTAAGCATCGGAGAGGGGAACGAGGGAACAAACCCCCCGTGTTGCCCGTATTTCAGGTTCACGCTACTCCCGCCAACGTGCGCCCATCCGGAAGTGAAATCTGGACTTGGTCGAAAGTCGGATTGGTCCCACCAATATAATATCTCGAAACTTACTTTTATGATTTCATTATAATTTGACCGACCACTACTAAAGCAATAATTTATTATGCTTTAGGATATATTTGGATGAAAAATATACTCTTAATTTTATTCGAAAATTTTAATATAACTCCATTTACGGAACTTATGAGTACGTAGCACTGAGATTTTATTATGGTCTTAACATTTATGTGTTGGTGGGATGATTATTTAAGCTACAGAAGAAGTACAGCAATTTAGAGAGAGTTGAAGCCAGCCTTGCGCGAGCCAGAGCTGCAATAAGAGGAGCTAGGGATGGAAATGTAACGCAAGACCCTGATTACGTTCCAAATGGTCCAGTATACTTGAATCCCAAAGCCTTTCAAAGGTAATATTCATTTAACTATTGTTCTTTATGCATTGTTGAGGTGCATTGTTGTTAAATTCTGGTGTGGTAATTGAAATTGATCTATTAACAAACCTTAATGTACGTTAAAAAATTAAAATAGAATGAAAGAAAGATCAAATGGAACTTTCATTTTGGGACAGAGGAAGTAGTTCTTAGTTCTCACCATTTCTTCTTTGCAAATTGCAGAAGCTACATGGAAATGGAGAAAAAATTTAAGGTGTATATTTATGAAGAAGGAGATCCTCCAATTTTTCACTCTTCTAAAATGTACGGCGTGCTTGGAATGGAGGGGATCTTCATTAATCAGATTGAGATTAGCAGCAAGTTCCGAACCAGAGATCCTGAAAAAGCCCATGTGTATTTCCTTCCTTTCAGTATAGTATCCATAGTTGACTTCGTTTATATAGTTGATTCCCATGATTGGAGTGCCATGAAAAATACAGCTGCAGACTATGTGGATGTTATTTCCCAGAAATACCCTTACTGGAATCGAAGCCTTGGAGCCGATCACTTAATGCTTGCTTGCCATGACTGGGTAAGTCGTCATTTCCTTCCTTGTAATTCTGCATTCACATTAACCGTAAGAAATCACATTTTCTTGAACTTGGTTTAGTTTAAATTAGAGTTGGTCATGTAAATATTGCAGGAATTTCATTTTATATGCGAAACCTTCTTCACTAGAGACTGATTAGGCTTACACATCATTTTTAGAGCATTTTTTTTATAGGGGAGTGATCACGGTAAGCATTGACTACGTTTGTTTTACAACAAACTCATTTGTCGTTGTCCATTCATGAAATGAATAACTGAAAATTTAACTTGCATCTACCACATTTTGTAGCTTAACCGTCCAAGTCATGGATAGACAGCTTCAGATGTGTTGATTGAAGATTCATCCATTGCCTGTGTTTACTATGGATCACTACTTCTTTTGTGATTATATATTTTTCTAACCATTTTAATATCCTCTTATTATCCTTGATTAAATAAATGTGTGTTGCAGGGGCCTGAAATCTCCTTTGCCATCCCTCACTTGTACAAGAACTCCATTAGAGCTCTATGTAATGCAAATACATCAGAAAAATTCATCCCCAACAAAGATGTGTCCATCCCAGAAATCTATCTTCCATCCGGTGCAACCGATGGCTTGCTAGGCGGTCCATCTCCATCTCAGCGTCCCATTTTTGTTTTCTTTGCAGGAGGAATACATGGCTACATTCGAACAGTGTTATTCCAGCATTGGGAAAACAAGGACAAAGATGTCAAAATTCACCAATACCTTCCGAAAAAAGGCGACTCGTATTACAATATGTTGAGAAAGAGCAGGTTCTGCATTTGTCCTAGTGGTTATGAAGTAGCAGATGCAAGAATATTCGAGGCACTTTATACCGGTTGTGTCCCTGTGCTCATTAAGGACCATTATGTGGCACCATTTAGTGATGTTTTGAATTGGAAGTCGTTTTCGATTGATATTCCGGTCAAGGATATTCCCAACCTGAAGAAAATCTTGATGGGTATTTCTACAAGACAGTATATAAGGATGCAGATGAAAGGTGTTCAGGTGAGGAAACATTTTGAGGTTAATTTTCCTCCAAAACGGTATGATGTTTTTCACATGATACTTCATTCGATCTGGTTAAGGAGACTCGATGTCCGAATTCGTGACATTGAGGAACCTTGATTTGTCGATAATTTGGTACTATACTTCAAATTTAGCACAGAGGAATGGTTGTTCACTTGTTGGTTTGAAACTATTGTTGACTTGGGATCTTGTAATTTGTTAATGCAATATAAATAATTCTAGAGCAGTCCTGTAGCAGTTCTGTAAATAACTGCTATATGCAGTTAACATGAGCAGTTATGGTCTTCTATGTATTTCCTCCTCTGTACTGTTACAAGATTACTAATATTTTCTTTCTGTCCCACATAATCTAGCATGGTGTCAGAGCTTAGTTAGATAATCTACCATTAAATCATCATCTTTGTCCATTTTTTGTTCTGTTAAAAACATTTTCATAAGCAATGACTCAATCTTACTCTATCGCTGCAACTAGAAGTTCTACTTCTACTAACATCATGTCGTCAGATTTCACGGCGACAAACCTTCATATAGATGCAATGCATCCATATTATTTTAGTTCAGATTCGCCTGGTAGGTTACTTGTTACTCAGATTCTAAATGAAAGCAATTATAATCAGTGGAAGCGATATACGATGATTGTGTTGTCTGCAAAATTCAAATTGGGATTTGTGGTGGTACCTGTTCACAACCAACAATTAATTCTCTTACCTATCAACTCTGGAATCGTTGTAACGATATGGTGATATCATGGATTCTTAATCCTATTTCCCCAGACATACGCAATAGCATTGTGTATCTTCCAACTGCGAAATCAATTTGGGATGATCTTGCTACAAGATTTACACAAGGTAATGTTCCCAAGTTATTTCAATTACGAAAAGATTTGGCATCTCTACCCCAAGAATCCATGACTATCGTCATGTATTTCACTAAATTTTGAAGTGTGCTTGATGAACTTGAAGATGTGGTACAGATTCCTAAGTGTATATGTGCGACATGCACATGCAGTTTTGTTGCTAAGGTATTAACAGTCTCTTAAATTGTGTCAATTTCTCATGGGGTTGAATGATCAGTATACCGCTATTAGAGGACAACTTTTGATGATGTCTCCTCCCCCTACTTCAAGTCAAGCATATTCACTTTTATTGCAAGAAGAACACCAAAAAGATTGTTCATCTCAGTCTCTTAGTATCACTGAGAATGCTGCACTGATGGTGAAACATTTTCTCAACCCACTCGAGGAAACAAGCCTGGCAAGAAAATAGTTGATTAGTCTATTTCATGTGATTATTGCACACAAACAAGACATACTAGAAATAAATGTTTTTATCTTCATGGATAGTCTGAATGTCATCATTTGTACAGACAACCTAAACCAATACTTAAAGGAAATCATCATTCAACAGTTGTTGCACATGTTATCGCTGCCCCATCTCTTCAGAAAACTGAAAGTGGTCATACTGCTAATACTACTCAAGGACACGATAATGCTTCTTCTAGTGGCATTGAGTTACCAGAACCTATTGCTAGTAACAATTTTACTGCTGTACAACTACAACAAATCCTGAACATGATCCAATCTGGTCTGAAAGTTACTCCCTCAGTCAATAATTCTCTACTTCCTGGCAATTCTCACCTGGCAGGTACATCTCCTATTCAAAATTCTCACTTTGCCAATCCTGTATGCATGTTTAGTAGCACTTCTTGTAAAGAATGGATAATAGATTCAGGTGCTACAGACCATATAACTCTTTTTTATCATCTTCTTGAACAACCTAAGCCAATGCCTCACAAATAAATCTTTGGTTAAAATGTATTTTTGACCCTGTGTTTTTATCACTTTTAGACATTGAACTATGACAAAAAAACTTTTTTAAATCGAACCTCAATATTTATACATTTTTAAAAATTAAACCTTCCGATCAGTGCAATGTAATTAATTGAACGGAGGAATGACATAATTGGTATTTCACATACAAAAGTTTTAGAAAATATTTCATTTTTTACCTTGAGTTTTTTGCAATTTTAGACATTGAATCCTATCCCCAAATAAAATAAAATAATAAAATAAAATTGAAATTAAAGCTAATAAAAACTAATGCTAACAAAATTTATTAACCAAGGAAATAAATTAGGTTTAAAAAAAAATAAAAAAATAGATTGCAGTTATTTAAGTAAGTTGGTAAGAAATGTTTGATTTTTAAAAATTTACATAGTTTAAGGTTTGATTTCTAAATGGTTTCTTTTGTTGGGGTTCAATGTCTTATTATGCCATATTACCCCTAAAAAAAAAGCATAACGTCACTTTCTGACTAAAATTAGACAAAATTTTGGTCGAAAGGTTAATTTCTAAAAATGATGAACATTGAGATTCGATTTGAATTTATTTTTTTTGTCAAAGTTCAATATCTAAAATTAGTAAAAACACAGGATTAAAAATACCTTTTAGCCTAAATCTTTCTAATGGACAATAGTCTATTATCACACATGTAGGGAACATTAGTTGATGTGCTATGTGTTCCCAATTTTCATTTTAATCTTCTATATGTTGGTAAATTTACCAAGGATAATAATTGTGTCTTGCTTTTTGTTTCCAATCTATGTGTGATGCAGGACCATTCTTTGAAGGTGAGGAAAGAGATTGGTAAATTAGATGCCAGCTTATATAAGCTTCAATAGTCTGACCTGATGTCATTAAATAAATGTACTAGCACTTGTTCTCAATTGTTTCCTTCTCTTGTTTCTACTATTTCTAATGCGTCTCTTGAGTTATGGCACTCTAGAATGGGACATGCCCCTGTATCTGTACTCAAACAATTACCTGTTTCTTGTTCTAATAAAGACATGAATCATTGTTCTGTATGTCCTCTAGCTAAACAAACAAGGCTCGCTTTTCCTGTTAGTACCACTGAAAGTCGTGCTTTATTTGAATTGATCCACTGTGATGTATGGGGACCATATAGGTATAAAACTCATGGAACTTGTGTATTTTTTCTCACAATTGTAGATGATTATTCTAAATGCATATGGACCTATCTTTTTCAGCATAAATCTCAAGTTTGTTCTTTATCACGAGCTTTTCTTGCTTATGTTAAAACTCAATTCAATACAATTGTCAAAACTATAAGAAGCGATAATGGTATTGAATTCTATAAATTTTCTAACACTATTGCTGCTCTTGGTATTTTATATCAAACTAGTTGTGTTGACACTCCACAACAAGATGGAGTTGTGGAGAGGAAACACATGCATCTTCTTCAAATCGCCATGTCTATTCGATTTCAATCTAATCTTCCTATATCATTTTGGGGTAATTGTCTACTTACATCCACGTACTTGATCAACACAACTCCAACTCCTACTTTACCCGTAAATTCTCCATACGAAATTTTATTTGACTCCATTCCTTCATATCGACATCTAAAAGTGTTTGGTTGTCTTTGTTATGTATCCACCAAGTCTCACAATAGAGACAAAATGACTCCTAGAACAACTCCTTGTGTTTTCTTAGGATATCCCCATGGTAAGAAATGTTACAGGGTTTGTGACGTAAAAACTAGACAATGCATTATTAGTCGAGATGTTGTGTTCTTTGAAAATATTTTTCCATTTAAAAATATTGACACGACTATTGCTTCACCTCCTCTCACTTCTAATTTGCTTTTTCCTCTTCAATTTCCTATTATTGAAGATGGTACTCATGATCAGACCCCTCATTTTTCTCAGCCTACTGATCTTCTTCCTAGCTCAGTAAATGATCATCATTCTTCTCTAGTTCGTAATGATCTTCCTTCTAATTCTTATTCTAGACCTACCAGAACCAGACAAGTGCCAATAAAATTTAAAGACTACACAGGTTCGCCTAAGCATTTAATTAACCAAATCTCTACCTCATTTAATTTTACTTGTCAAACACCTACTAATTTTATTCCTACTACTTGTTCAACATCTTTTCCTTTTACGAGATTATTTTTCTTACAAAAATTTTTCTTCTAAATACACAACTCATCTTGCTGCTACTGAACTTACATCTGAGCCACATACTTTCAAACAAGCCATGACTGATCCAAATTGGTGCAAAGCTATGCTCACTGAAATCACAGCCTTAGAGGCAAACAATACATGAGAAATAGCTCATTTACCTGCTGGCAAGAAGGTTATTGGGTGTCATTGGATTTTTAAAGTGAAATGTCATTGAAATGATATTTGAAAAAATGTTTATTTGATTAACATTACATACCTTTATATAGCAAAGGTAAATGACATAATTGACATGATTACAGGAAACGA
>JAUMHB010030212.1:0-21932 GCA_032359685.1 Pittosporum tobira | reverse complement strand
TAAGCGCAAGCAAGGCAAATACAATTCTACCTTTTTCTATGAATGTTTATACGAGCATGCTTTAAATGAAATATTTGCATAAGTTTTAAATCGAAAGTTCATACGTGCATGATAAATGATATAAGATGAAAGTTTTAAAGGTGACTTGTTTTATATGAAAATTCAAGCATGACATATTTTGTTAATTAAATGTTTTGAACATAAAAATGCATAAGTTGAGTATGTTGCTGGACGAGCCTGTGGACTAAATGAGATCCCGAGACAAGACGAGGTCAGCGCATCGATTGTGATCCCGCGTATAAAATGATATGATCCGGTTTAACCGGGATTCCATAAAGGAATCATGTGCTGGCAAGGTAGACCATACTTGTCAGTGGCAGTGTGCACATACGCCAAAGGTATTTCCCGTTTGATTTGGACTTTGTGTTAAGATTAAACGGACAGTGAACGTAGCGAAGCAAAACGAAGATAATAGAAGAGTCAAGTGACCAGACAGTAAGTAGCGCATACTCACTCAGCAAGAGTAAGTACATGCAAGTTTAATTATTTATGCATGCTCATGAATATTTTGATGACTTGTCTCTGAATATTTGAATGAAATGTTCTAAACTTTTAAATATTTTCCTAAATGCTTTAAGAGTTAAAATTGTATTGAGTTGTACTTACTGAGCTTAATTGTTCACCCTTGCGATGGTTAAATGTCTTACTTGCAGTTATATAATATAAGCCGAAATACGAGTATGAGAGAATTGGACGATGCAGACGCTGGGGATTTGTCTACCCTGAGGAAGAGGAGAGAAAAAGAGAAAATTTGGAACGATTAAATATTGTATTTATTCTTAAAAAATTATAATATTAATTAAATTTCGCTGCAAATTAATTAAGAAATAGTTGTAATTTATTGTAATTATAGAAGTCCAAATTATAACAGGTGTACGAAGACCGGGACATCACATAAATACCTTTCAGTACACTAAATCAATTATACTCAATCCATTCAACATCATGTATTTATTCTTAAAAAATTATAATATTAATTAAATTTCGTTACAAATTAATTAAGAAATAATTGTAAATTATTGTAATTATAATTATAGAAGTCCATGAGTACGTACGAAGACCGGGCATCACATAAATACCTTTCAGTACACTAAATCAATTATACTCGATCCATTCAACATCATGAATCATTCATACTCCGCTGCTACTATCAGAAATTCATCGGTTCCACCGCTGAATCCCACTTATGCAACCGCAAATCCACAAGTCAATCACTTGCCAGTTCAAATTGATCCGATGCATCCTTACTACATACATAACTCTGATTATCCTGGTATGGATTTGATTAATCAAACTCTAACTGATACTACATATCATTCATGGAAAAGAGCTATGTCAATTGCATTATCTGCTAAGCTAAAATTAGGATTAGTTGATGGGACTTACACTAAACCAGATACTAATTCTCCATATATGCAATACTAGAAGAGATGTAAGGATATGGTTACCTCTTGGTTGCTTAATGCTTTGTCAATTGAAATTCGACAAAGTGTTGTTTTCCTACCTACTGCTCAAGCTATTTGGGAAGATTTAGCTGCTAGGTTTTTTCAAGGAAACATTCCAAAAATTTTGAATCTAAGGAAAGAAATTGCTTCTTTACCCTAAGGGTCTATGTTTACATCAGCTTACTTTACAAAATTTTGAAGCTTGATTGATGAATTGGATTATGTTGACAAATGCCAAGATGTCAATGTGGCTCATGCACCTATAATGTCAATCAAAAACTTGATGAGTATGAAGACAGTGTAAAGTTGAGTCAGTTCCTAATGGGCTTGAGTGAGCAATACACAAATGCCAAAGGTCAACTATTGCTTATGAGGCCTCTTCCGGATTTGAACCAAGCTTATTCTCTGATAACTCAAGAAGAAAATCAGAGAGGTGTCAACTCTTCCTCCATCAACATTGGAGATAATGCAGCTATGTCAGTCAGACACTACTCTGCACCCTACAAGAGTAATAAATTCACTTATCAGTCCAAGAAGAATTTTGAAGTGACACAGAGTTGTGATTATTGCTCTCAAAGTAATCACACAAGAGATAAGTGTTTTTATTTGAATGGTTATCCTGAGTGCCATAGGTTACATGGACAACCTAAACCAAAATTGAAGGTCAAAAATTCTGATAACAATGGATCCGGATTGAAGAACTATGCTAAAACTCAGGTCGACACTCTTGTCAATGCTGTTCATAGTGGATCTTCTGGATTGTCTTCAAATACCAGAAATGGTATGATATTGATGTGATGAATACCTCAAGTGCTGCTCAAATGAGTTTTACTTCAGCTTAGTATTAGCAAATCTTTAGCATAATTCAATCCGCTGGAATATCACAATCCTCTGCTGGTACTACTATTGCAGGTACCTCTATTCTCAACTCCAATACAAATATTAATTCCACATGCTTGCTTAATGGTTCTCATATTTTCTCTTGGATACTAGACTCTGGTGCTAGTGATCATATAACACCATTCTTTCATCTTCTTGAAAATCTCACTTTATTTCATTCCACCATTAAACTACCAAATGGCCAAACAACACACATTACCCACAAAGGCACTATTACTCTGTACATTGATATTGTTCTCAAAAATGTATTATGTGTACCATCTTTTTGCTTCAGCCTAATATCTGTGGGGAAATTTACTGCTAATAATTCTTGTGTCTTAACCTTCAATGATCATAAGTGCATAATGCAGGACCATTTCTTGATGAAAAAGAAAAAGATTGGTAGCTGAGATAGTGGTCTTTATATTCTTAATAAATAAGTACTTGAACCTATATTCAGAAACAAGATGTGAAGTACTAGCAATTTGTTTTCTTCTAAAGTTGTAAACAGTGTAACCTCAAATTCTGTTGAGTTATGGCACTCAAGAATGGGGCACATTCCTTTGTCTGTTTTACAACTCATGTTGGGCAATATTCCCAATAAGAAGAATCTTTCTCATTGTTCTATTTGTCCCTTATCCAAACAAATTCATCGACCTTTCCTTATCAGTTCCACTACTAGTACAATTTTTTTTGATCTCATTCATTGTGATGTATGGGGACCATACAAATACAAAACTCAAGGACAATGTACATATTTTTTAACAATTGTTGATGATCATTCCAAATCTACCTGGACTATTTGTTTCAATACAAAACTCAGGTTCCTCTCCTTATTCAAGCTTTTGTGAAATATGTTCAAACTCAGTTTCATATCACTGTCAAAACCATTCGCACTGATAATGGAACTGAATTTCTCAAATTACAGAATTTTTTTCTTCTTTTTGGGATTGAATATCAGACCAGTTGTGTTGACACTCCACAGCAAAATGGAGTTGTTGAAAGAAAATATAGACACATTCTTCAAGTTGCTAGAGCTTTAAAATTCCAATCTCAACTTCCCATCACTTTTTGGGGTGATTGCCTCTTAACAGCCACCTACCTTATAAATAGGACACCAACTCCTAATCTTGGTAACAAACTTATGAAATTCTATTTCAAAAATATCCTAACTATGATCATCAGAAAGCGTTTGGTTGTCTCTGCTATGCTGCTACTCTTCCTCATACCAGAGACAAATTTTCTCCTCATGCCATTCCTTATGTCTTTCTAGGTTATCCTCATGGGCAGAAAAGATATAGGGTCTGTAACTTGTCCAAAAAGAAATCCTTTGTCAGTAGAAATGTTGTCTTCTTAGAATCTGTTTTTCCATTTCACAACATTCTTACATCTACTGATAATATTCCATTCTTGTTCCCAGTTCCAAATTCTGTTCATGAGCCCTTTGATACATCTCCTACCCCCACTCAAATCACTAATCAGTCCCGTTCCTCTAAAAATACTGCAGAAACTGTGATTCCTAATTCTCATCCTATTCAGTCCACTTTGTCTTCAAGTCCTCAATCTACATCTCAGTCTCATAATACCTCTACTCTTTCCCCACCTTCATATCAGCCTCATAATTCCTCAGCTTCTGCTCAGCCTCCTGACCCAACTTTTGCTCAGCCTCCTGACTCCATTGTTCCTGTCATTCGTCTTTCTAGAGTCAAACAAATTCTATCAAAATTTAAAGATTTTACTGGTCTGCCATCCTATCTAGCTAATTTAATCTCTACTCAGCATCAATGTTTAGGTACTGATTATGTTACTTCTACCAAATTTCCTTTGCATCATTTTATCACTTATGATCATTTTACTGCATATTATACAATTTTTTGGCTGCCATGTCTCAAATTTCTGAGCCTAGAACCTTTAAGCAAGTTGTTCAAGAACCCAACTAGTGTAAGGCCATGTTGACTGAAATTACTGCCTTGGAAGCCAATAAAACCTGGATCATAACTGATTTACCTCCTGGTAAGAAAGTTATTGGCTGCAAATGGCTGTACAAAATAAAGTACAAACCAGATGGTACTATTGAGAGATTTAAAGCCAAGTTAGTTACCAAAGGATATACTCAAATTGAGGGGCTAGATTACTTTGAAACCTTTGCACCTGTAGCCAAAATGACTACAGTTCGTCTTCTTATTGCATTGGCTGCTCAACAAAACTAGAATCTTACTCAAATGGATGTCACTAATGCATTCTTGCATGGTGACCTTTCTGAAGAGGTTTATATGACACTTCTATAAGGTTTTCATTCTGATATTTTTGAGCTTGGTACTCCTCCAAAGGTTTGCAAATTACTCAAATCTCTATATGGCCTAAAGCAGGCCCCTAGACAGTGGTTTTTAAAATTTTCCACTACACTCACTGAGTTTGGTTTTCTACAATCTGTTGTTGACCACTCTCATTTACCTTCAATTCTCAAAGTCAGTTTGTGGCCCTACTTGTTTATGTGGATGATATATTGGTCACTGGAATTAGTATCTTTTTGATAAACACTGTCAAAGATTACTTGAGTACTAAGTTTTAGCTCAAAGATATAGGTGCTCTAAAATGTTTTCTTGGCATAGCAGTTGTTAGATCTTCTAAAGGTATCAACTTGAACCAAAGAAAATATACATGGGATATTTTGCATGATGTGGGTCAAACTGGAACCAAGCCATCCAAATTTCCCATGGAGCAGAACCATGATCTCTTAGTTGCAGATGGGGATTTGCTGTCTGACACGCATACTGTGCATACTATGAGCTTTTATCGACGCTTGGTTGGAAGATTGATTTACTTAACCATCAAAAGACCAGATATCTCATATTCTGTGCATGTGTTATCTCAATTTTTGGCTGCTCCCAGACTCAAACACATGCATGTTGCCTTGAAAGTAGTCAGGTATCTGAAAAATTCTCCAGGTCAAAGTATACTTCTATCTTCAACACCTTCTCTTGCTTTAACTGCATAGAGTGATGCTAACTGGGGAGGTTGCACAGTGACTAGACAGTCTTTGACAGGTTATTGTATTAAACTTGGCTCTACCTTAATATCTTGGAAATGCAAACAGTAGCCTACTGTTTCCAGGTCGTCTGCAGAGGCAGAATATCGTGCCATGGCTGATGTATGCTGTGAAATTACTTGGCTTTTATCTGTTCTGAAAGACTTTGGCTTTCACAAGCTCAGTCCAGTTACTCTTTACTGTGACAACAAGTCAGCTCTACACATTGCCTCCAACCCAGTGTTTCATGAAAGAACCAAACACATAGAGATTGACTGTCATCTGGTTTGACAAAAGCTACTGCAAGGAATTATCCAAACTGCACACGTGTCTTATGCTGCACAGCCTGCTGACTGTTTCACCAAAGCTTTGTCTGCTAATCAGCTACAGTTCCTCATTTCCAAATTGGGAGTTTGTAATCTGTTTCAAGCTGCCAATTTGAGGGGGAATGTAAAGAGTATACAAGGGTAAAAGAGTAAAAAGACTTGTTAAAAATATATGGAAAAGTTTGTTACATTTATGAATGTATTTTATCTGAGTTTATATAGAATTGATGTATTAATCTGTTAAGACAATAATAATATTACATATATTTTCTCTCTCTATCTTGAATCTGTGTCTGTCCAAAATTAACAATAATTTATGTCATATATTTGGTTCCTTATTGATTTTTCTTGCCTTTTGATCTAGTAGAATCTATTCCAAATCCACAATGGAATATTGAAAATCTAAATTAGGACCAAAACCTTCCTGGAGTAGAAACTCCAATCCAAAACCGAGTAGGATTCAAGTCATATAAAACCCAAAGACATTGAACAGTAGAAGATGTAGAAAATCGATATCTCCAATGATCTTCCTCTAAATTGAGAAATCTGGTTTCTAATATGTAATCACAGGGGATACTTATGATGAGGAATGTGATGGAATCTTGCATTTTGAAATTTTTGAAGTAAGTGGAATTTCCATATTCAGATCTTTGAAAATGAATATACTTGATGCATGCAGAAAAGCTCTTTTACATCAAGGTATACAAGCATTTTTCTAGCCATACACATCAATGAATATACATAATGCTAGTGCTGGTTACTAAGATACATTACCATCAGAAACACTGTCCGTTAAAAACAAAAACTTCGATTTTTTGTTACTTCCTGTTTTATAACCAGTAATGAATGGAAATAACCCGAATCGAAAATTAATTTCAAAAAAATCGAAAAACCGATACTGAAAAATACCGAAAATTGAGATTCAATTATGATTCGATAATCGGTTCGAACCGAAAAAACTGGTACTGTTAGCACTCCTACTCTTGATTGTCGGTGTAGCCTCAGTGACAAGGAAGCACCGTTGCCATATGTATATGCCATCAGCATGTAGTGATCAACTTTGTTATTTTTCCGGTCTAAGCCGGCGAGGCCGATCGTCGGTGTACATTTTTTAATTTTAATTTAATTTAATTTATTTTTAAATAAAACCAATTTACATGCCATGCACTGCACTAGCAATACTAACACACTACACACTCGAAAATGAAAAATACATACAACTAGTAAAAAATATCATACCATTCTAGTTTTGACAAAAAGTAATATGTTGATTTAAAATATTCAACCACAAGCATCCATCTTACGATTTATTGACAAAAGGAGAGCTAGTCTAATCAAAATATGAAATCTAAATTCAACAACCATAAGCAACTTCCTAAAAGTCCGCAATAGACATACTAAATTGTTGTCAACAAATAAACTAGACAATTCAAAATACTAAATATCTAAACTTTCTTCCTCTCTCTCCCTCTCTCTATACACACACACACACACACACACAAGTAATTAATAGTTACTAAAATTGTAGAATAGACACCTTTCTTTATCATTACTCGTCCTCGCCAGATTTAATGGTATCCAATCTTACATTCAATACAAAATTTAAAACAAGTACCAAAACAAAACCACAAATATGGTTGTTCAAAAGCCCCCCATAAATATACTTAAATTCAGTGAAGTATATAACACAAAGTAAATATCATGGTGAACACAAAGTAAAAAAAAATTTGAGTAACAGAAAAAGCTCTGAAACAATAGAAATTATTACCTTATAACTGCTAAGTAATGAGTAGTATTTTTAAAGTTCATATATATCTTTCTGCTTTCTCTTCTATATTCTTACTCTTATTATTAAAATATTAGGCTCATACAGTGCTTCAATAATAGGTGTAAATAGGTAGAAGAGAAAACAAAGAGGTAGGATGAGAGAATTCACTGTAACTAGTTAGGAAATATGAACTTCAGCAAACAAGAAGAGAAGATATGAAATTCGGCAAACAGAATGAGAAATGGGGAGCTGAATTACCTGGAAGAGAAACCTTAGCTTGCAAAGAGACTCCGGCAGCTAGGGATTAGAGACTTGAACAACTTGGGATTAGAGATTCCAACAGGGACTCTGAAAGCTAATATCGATTAGAGAGTCCAACAACCTGGGCTGGCTATATTAGAGTTTTTATAAAAACATAACTATCAAACATAATATAAGAGGAAATCATACATTAAACAATATAAGAATAAAATTATATATTAATATAACTTGAGAATTAGGGTGTACACATCAAACCTTACACAGACACACTATGGACTAAGTTATGATAGCTTATGGGCTAAGTAACACAATTCAATTATATAATGGATACTAATTAATTCTAATACCATAAATACTATAATTTAATTATACTATAAATACTAATATCATAAATACTATAACTACTTTAAACTAAAAGTTTTTTAACTTATTACACAAAAACTAGCAACATATCAACGATACGTAATAGTAGCCAATAGCAGTCAACGGTGGTCAATGGTAATCAACGATAATCAATGGTAATCAGTACTAGTTGATCAATAGTTTAATGGTAGTTAACGATAATCAATGGTAATAAATGGTAATCAACATTAGTTGACTGATAGTTCAATAGTAATTGATTAAGTAAAAACATGGACATCATGGTTTGTCCCAAGAACTAAACTCATCAATAAAGTCGTAACAGTAGCAATAGTGAGTGTAATAGTCGAAGTAGTAAAATTTTTGAATTTCTCCAAAACACCAAAAGAATCATAACAATTCTCTAAAGTTTTGATTAGGGTAGGGTTTTGGATGACATGACCAGTAGCAACGGCGACAACGGAAATGACTATGATTTATGATAGGCTCTTGATACCATATTAGAGTTTATATGAAAATACAATTAATAAACACAAAATAAGATGACGTCATATATTAAACAATAAAAGACCAAAGGTATCTTAATATGACTTTAGAATTTAAAAAATACATATGACATCTTATATAAGCATACTTAACTTATGAACCAAGTTAGAATATCTTACAGACTAAGTAATACAATCAAATTATATATTAAATAATGATTAATATTAATACCATAAATCCTAAACTATTATAAATATTATAATATAATATTAATTATATTAATATAATTAATATTATATTCTCTAATAGATTAGAGACTCCGGCATCCTAGGATTGTGAGAGTAAGAGATGGAGAACTCATCGGGTTCGTCTCGCTTCTTGAATCTCCCCGGTTTTTCTACACTTGTAGCTTGTAGATATATGTGCGGTAGATAGCGGGAAGTTTTGAGAATTTGGGAATTAGGCAAGTAAGATAAGACACAATGTGGGATTTGCTAACAAAGAAAACACAAATAAAAATCCAATTAATTAGTTGGGCACATTAGTCTAAAACATACAAATACACAAACACTAAGACGTCTAAACTAATGTTTCCTACCAAGTAAAATGAAGGCCATTACCAGAGCCAACTGACCTTCAAAGTAAGAAAGTAAGTTTCTTGAGTTACACTATGGCACTCCGTCCTACATCAATTGAAACTGAAAGTAGTAATAGTTTTATATAAAATTTAGTTTACTACTAAAATTACCTAATAATTTAAACTTTTGGGTTAAATTTGTGGTGGACAAGTGGACTTGATTGGTATTTTTGGGTCAGTGTATTTGATTTGGGGCATTACATACACAAAAAGAAATGGAATAGCTCTAGTAAGACAATTTCAAAATCAGGAACAGCTATAGCAAGACAATTTCAAAATCAGGATATTTGGATACCAATGTGACAATTTTGGAATTGGACAAACTTACAAAATTTGAAGCAAACAACTATGTTAGAAAAAAAAATAAAATGATATGAACCAATTTGTGAAGAGATATAACATATTTAAAATAACATTAGATTACGCCAATAAATAAATAAATTAGTATACGCTAAAATGAAAAAAACTTATGCCAAAACACCTCTTTGGCGAAGGAAAGAAATGAAACTGCGATATAATGATAAATTAATGATTTCCTTCTTAATTTCTTTTCTATTTGTGTGTGTATATATATAGGAGCCATATCTAGGTACAACATATGCTAGAAGCACTATTTCATCTAACCCAATATCCACTATAAGTCCAAGTGTAAATTTTATTGACCAGTATTCATCACATCTGCTACTATTAGTAATGAACGGTCATTGTGTAAAAAAAATCATTACCTACTAATAGTAGCGGATGTACATTATTCTTAACTATTGGATTGAAATTTGAATGGTAAATGTTGGATTGAATGAAATAATACTTATATCATTTGTTGTACTTGGATAAGGTCCCACCCACCACCCACCCACACTTGTATATCAAACACAGGTGGTAATCCTCCACCTAAGGGTGGCCAAATTGTGAGATGAGCTCTTGTCAATCTAAAACTTTGATGAAAATGAAAAGTAAATTAGCTTTATTTTTTATATTTTATTTTATTACAACTTTGGATTTGCAGCTGCTACCTGGTGCATAACAGATAAACTATTAGGTGTATCTAATGTCTCACCAACCATGCGCATTGGGTAATCACATAGTAAACTATGTATAAATATCCCAACAAATTTAATTATTGTCCATAAGGGGTTTCAAACCCAATTTCATTCTAACACATATCTTGGACCTATTTGACACCCCATGTAATTTTACTCATTTAACAATTAAATATAATATATAAAAATAAAATAAAATAAAATAAAAGTAAATAATGATAATCTTATTTGTTAATAATATAATAATAATTAGGTGAGTATTTTAAAATTATAAGATTGTGGGAATTAGAGTAAATGAATCGCTTACTTGTGAAATGACCAAAATGCCCTTAATTAATAGGGTCAAAGAGATAATTTTAAGTTTGAAGCACTATTTGAGGAAAACAGATATCACCACTGAATTCATAATACCCAAATTAGTAGGAAATGAGTGTAATATTGATATGATTTCGAAAATAGTGATTTTGACCGAGTCATTTATTTACCGCTCGTTATTTCGCGAGATATATCTCATATATATACTTGGCGGATGCTGGAAAACTTTGGAGAGAGGGAGAGAGAGATGGGGACAGAAAAAGAGAAGAAAAAAAAAGAGAGAACTTGAAACTTTGAGCTCCAAATTCAAAGAAATCTTCCATCAAAATTTAATTTTTACTACAAATTTGAAATCTTCACATCATGTAGAGCCTTCTCAGGGTTTAGACCTTTCAATCCTTGTTCATTTGAGGTGGGAATCATGGTTGAACATCATGGGTGAAGTTAATATCCTAATCTAAAAATTATGTTCTTGTATTTGTAATCCAGTTTGTGGAATTTTTCTATAAATACGATCGTTGGATCATTATAAAATTTTCGTGTATTATAGTCAATATGATAGAAAGATAGCCACAAAATTTCAGTTGTTAATTATTTGCAGATTAATAGTTTTTGAATTTACAAAATCATCGCCAGAAAACTCTGTTCTTGTAAATGCAATCCAAATCGAGGGGTGTTTCTCTTAATCCGACCGTTTGATTGTTATAATATTTGGAAAGTTATATTTTTGACACCTCAAAAATTCGAAAAAATAAGAATTTACAAAACTATTTTCTTAGGATGATTAATGCAAGGAGTGATACTTATTTATTTGCATAAGGGATTATTTAATTGAAATTGGAATTGTAGACAAGTGAATGTTGGTATGGAATCAATTAGCGGAATAAGTGTAACAAAATTTTATACAAGTAGAGAAGCCATGGCCAAATTTTAAAGGCCAAAAGAATGGAAAATCTGGCCATATGTTGGTGTAGGAGATTTAATTTACCTTATAGTCAACCTTTGACCAATCCACTTGACCACTCATTAACCATACTAGAAAAATAATAAGGACCAATTATCTTAAGCCAAAACAAGGGACACTTGAGCAGTGCATGTGGCAAGACTTGGGCATATTTGTGAGAAGCCATTTGTGTTGTAATGCATGGAACAAGGTGGAAGAAATTTTTACCATACACTTGCTCCACCACAAAATTTACAAGTAAATTTTTTCCTTCCCATGGCTCAAGGTGGATGGATGGGATGAGGGAGTATAAGCTTCATTTTTCCTTACAAAGTTAGCAAGTATAGAAAGAAAAAGAGAGAGAAAAACACCAAAAAGCTCCTTATCATCTCTTCATACCCGTGAGCAAAGGGAAAAGGATGAGAGATTAGATGAGCTCATCCATGCTTCTAGTTCCCATGATCAAGCAAATTAAGAGCCAAACCTTTCTTAGTTGATCAACTTCTTGAAGAAAATTCATCGAGGAGACAAGAACAAAGAGATCAAAGAAAGATCAAGAAGCTAAGTAGCATCAAGGATCAAATCACAAGTTAAGGATAAGAAGGAGGTCAAAGAGAAGGAGAGAAAAGGAGATCAAGGATCTAGGGCTTAAGTTCATCAAGTTAAAGCCATGATTTGGTGATTAAAGTTAATAAATCCGAGCTCAAGGTCATAATTTTATTTTGGTTAATGGTTGACAATTAAATGGTTACTTAGTTGATAAAGGTAGTAGTAAAATTATAGCCATGGTGTTTAAAGGTATGAATGAATATGTTTTTAGGTAGATGGTTGATATTACTAAGCATATTGGGAATTGGTGCCATGATTTGGTGATTAAAGTTAATAAATCCAAACCCTAGCTCGTCATAATTTTATTTATGGTTAATGGTTAATGATTAAATGGTTACTTAATCGATAAAGGTAGTAGTAAAATTGTAGCCTTGGTGTTTAAAGATATGAATGAATATGTTTTTGGGTAGATGGTTGATATTAGTATGCATATTGGGAATTGGTGTTGGTCACATGATGGAAATTATTATGACTTGTATATTGATGATTATCATTGGGGTTAAAATATTATTTGGAGGTATAATCATGCTTAGGATGATACATGCATGCTTAGAAAAGGATTAAGGGAAGTTTAAAAAAATTTTGGTAATGTGCAAAATCTGAAATTTTGCTACTGACATTACTGTTCCGAAATTTATGTAAAATAATTTGTTAGGAAATTGTACTTGAAGTTTTTACTAAACATATTTGGATATATTTAATTTATGTTAACTAATTTTTGTAATATTTTGAACTGATTTGGTATTTTAATAAATTTTTAAAATGGGACTACAGTAAGCTTTTTGCAGAACAGAGGAATCCTGAATTTTAGTCAAGTTCAAAAAATCATAGAAAATAATATATTGGTCCAAAATTCAATAAACTATTTACGGGAATACTTGGATAAATTTTGTTTGTTTATGAAAATTTTTAACATTTTTGGAGGTTGTTTATTTTTTTAATAAAATGACCAAAGTACACTACAGAAACTCACTATAGAGTAGAATTTTCTGGAAGTTAGCTCAAATTTGAAAAATCATATCTCATTCATTATAAGTATAAATTGAGTGATTCAAGAGTCCATGTGAATCTAATGAAGTTTAGTTTTTGGAAAAAATAGTCATGTTGACATAGGAGTTTTATATAATAAGTTATATCTATTTGAGTACAAAGAGTGTAGAACAAAGTTAGTAATGATTTCTTATAAATGGAATAGATCTGATTCTAAGATGAAGTTTATGTTAGTCATGATTATAGGAAAGTAATTGGAGGCCAGAAGAGTGCATAAACTGGTGAAAGTTTTGGGAAATAGGTAAAGCAGCAAGTTAGACAAATACATCTACTCACCCCATTTTTCACGTACAGTTTCTTGTTTCACTGTACATGGTATTGTTTGTCGTGAATGCATGAGTTTGTTTCCTTGTGCATATGAGATCGCACATAAATTTTAAATGAATGTTTCATAAATGTTTTATTTCTTGCGTGTTTGAATGAAAAGCAAAATATTTTTTTGAAAGAATTCTATAACAATGGGAGGTTCAGTCTAAGAAATAGACTGGGAAGAGTTAATATTATGTGGGTTCAATTTATAACACATACTTGGTGAAAGAAATATGAGACAAAGAATATGTGAAATGTGATGCGTATTTTTGAGTCCAAATGTTTTTGTGTTTTTCAGGAAATGATTTCATTTTTGAAATGAAAATGCTTTTGATTAAGGATCATCATATTTTAGCGTTGAGAGTGGTGTACTTGTTGGGCATTCTTTACTCATTCTTGTTGTGCTTTAAGTTTTTGCAGATTGACTAAGATAGAAACGGGAGTATTTGAGAAATTTTGAACAATCAAGGACGTAAGACAAGCGCGCTAGGGACTTTGTCCCAACTGGAGGTGGTGATTGTGTATATATGTATTTAATATAGATAACCCTGTTTGTATTTGTGATTCCGCTGCTATGTAATAAACGATGTATATGATATCCTGGGAGTAGACAGACAAGGATATATTTGGTCATTTCTTGGATTATTAAATGGTAGTGGATGAGTAAGTGTTTGATGATCGTTTTTCTAGGTTGTACTGAATCAGGGCATCATAATATTTACGTATGTTATGAAGCTACTCACCAAATTTCAACCGTTAATTATTTGGGTATTAATATCTATTGAATTTATAAAATCTGTCGCCCGAATAGTATATAGCAGATTTTCTGATGAAAAATTTTACTTTTCAACAATTGATAACTTTAGGATTTGAAATCTGATTTGGGCGATCCTTGAGGCTATATTGGACTCTTTGAAGTACAAATTATTATGCTCTTTGAAATATAAATTATTATAGTATTGTTATATTTGTAAGATTATTTAAGATAAGGATGTGATGATCAAATTGGTGGTTCATGGCAGTTTTTGGGGGCTATTATGTAGGTTCATTTGAGGCTAGTTAGAAGCAGATTTTGGGAAAAGGTTCTTCTGTAAAGTTGTGCAAAATTAAAATTTAGGTTTACTATAAAAATTTAAATGTCTTTGGATAAACGTTAAATTTTCTATAAAATTGTAAAGTTCTAGATCTTGAGGAGTTATACTTGAAATTTTGGAAATTTGTTTCAAGTGAAGTTGTAGTAGTTTATTGGAATTTTACATGATTTGGGACAATAGTTGGAGAATTTTATAATGTGAAAGTATTTTCTTTATGTTGGGGCTAATTGACAATAAATTTACAAGTAAGCAAAATTATTGAAAATACTAGAACTAGTGAAACATGTAAGAAAATATATGATGAATTATCGGAGGTTGATAAATACCCTAGGAGCTCTAAATGACATGGAGGTTGGATAATAAAAGTCGTAAAGAGATCAAGAATAATCTATAGTCTTAAAAATTAATGCCATGTATAGATATTTCAAATAAAAGGTATCATTAAGGTTTTCCTACAAGGCGTAGGAAAGTTAGAATGAGTTTAGGCATTATTCATGGATTGTAATGTTATGTATGGTCATATAATGCTAATGAAAAATTGTAATATATATATATTAGGGATTCCAGAAGTATGAACTATACTTGATTAGTTGTGGAGAAGTTCTGGACCTTTAATCCCTCAGTCACTATAAGTTGATTTCATTTTTTATATCGTTCAATTGTTAAAGGCATTTGAATTTAAATTATTCAATTGGCCGCTTTTGAGAATTGTAAGATGATTGAAGTATAAGTTTTTCCCAAAAGAGTTTTTCATAGTGGAATATATTTTGGAGAATATTTCTATTTTCAAAATTAATATCTGCTTTTAAAACTGATTTATTCAGTTAATATATTTTAAGAAAGTTTAAGTAATTTTCAAGATGAGATTTTTCATAGGTATTTCCCTTATTAATGTTGAAAGTTACTCTCATTTTCTGGTAAAGAAACTTGAAAAATTATTTTAGGGAAAAATATTTTTATCCTCTTGAATTCTGAGTAGTTATTTGTTGAGCTATATTACTCATTACTTGTTCTGTTTTTCAGTTAGGTACAAGAATAGAGATTAAGAAAATGTTGAAGATATAGTCAAGTTGAGATCAAGAGCCGGATTTGATGGAGATCGTTAATACGTGTAGTAGGGTATAACAAGGTTAAGTTGTATCCTAAAGTGATAGAATAAGAAGAACAAATGAATAAAATGAGTTTGTACTTAGTTTCCGCATAAGTAGATATTGGGGAAATGTATTGTAGAGGTTTAGTTGACAAAATTAACCAACTGTTGTAATGTTGTATTTATTGACGACCATAGTTTCTGGATATGTATACATGGTAGAATTGGGGTCAGTCACATTATGTTTATTATTGTGCATATTATTACAACGGCAAAGGCATCTAGTAGTTGTGACAATCTCATATGGGACACACGCCCATTTAATTTAACAGCTTCTGTTTCATATGTTTCATAGCTTGAATGTAGTTTAAATAGAGGCATTATTCTTATTATCAAAATAGTTCAAATGCTTTAAATTTTGTATTGCCATAGAGTACTCCTCAATGGTAAGGGGGTGAACCAGGCTGTTAAATCCAAACCTAAAATACAATTACTAAAGATATATACAAATTTATCAAAAACATGAGTGATATATCACAGATGCCTAGCTAAGGAAAGGGTCTCATGTAGACATACCTCCATGTGTCCTTCAAACCTAATGAGAACTTGTTGGCAAACCAATGGTTGAACAAAAACTTCTTAGAATCATTGTTCTTTGCTCCTCCACATCATTGCACAAACCAGGTCAACCCCTTCTCTTTTCAAATCGGCAATGCTCATCCCTCTCTGTTTATACTAAGCTACCTTCGTTTTCTCTCAATTGTCGTAGTCTCCGCTTAAATAAAAAGAATAAAGCAGGCCCATTCACGGCCTTATAGTCTATAGTCTCCCTTCACATCCCATTGTACCTGTGTTCCCCGTTGTACATGTTTTATCACTGCGAATAGTGAATCAAGTGTTACTCCTTTTGCTGCAACTATCTCCTTTTTCATGAAGGTGTCCAGCATTATCCATCAAATGCCATAAAGCAAAGAAAGAAAAATATAACTAACGAAAATGACAGCTCTGTTTTTGTAAAAGGTGCATATTTGTATATATGTGAATGCCTAGATGAAAATATTAGTGATAGAATAATTTTCAAGCAACTGAAAATAAGCCCTTGTGTTGAAAAAGGAAATTATAACCAAAATTCTGAACTGAAAATATAAGAGATTTACTAAATCTTTGAGTATTATTTATTACCTTTCCACTTCTTACTATAAAGGATTCTGAATTTTTCAAATGACTTGACAATTAATTGAAGGAAGATTACAATTAACTTACTTGAAAAAAGACAAATTACATGCATGATATACCAGTATATGTCACAACATATTTGGAGATCTCAAGTGAATTAGATTATTTTTCTATTCATATGTCTGCTTAGTAATATTAATGGGATATAACACCAAAAAAGGCCAACTACTGAGATGCTTGTACATTAAATGATGAAATTTTGCGCAAAATGTTACATACAAATTGCATGAACAGAAAGTAATATATTAACTATAACGATTATATACTCATAATGATTGTACTTGGAAATGCATTTAACGTACTGTATAAGTGCCGTCCATTTAAAGGGCAACTTAAATAAGAACTTACATAGTTTAAAAAAAAAAAAAAAGAAGCTCAGTTTCCTAAATAAACGAAAGAGCTACTTCCCCCATTCCAGTAAAGAGTTCAAATTTTAATTCCCCCCCCCCCCCAAAATGTATTCAATTTTGGGTTCTTGAATAATATATATATAAAATGACTCAATGTATAACATCAAAAATGATAAAACTTATAAGAAATGGAGATAAGAGAAAAAGATAAACCAGCTCTGCCTCGAATACCAAAAACTCTCTTTACTACAAATTAGTAAGTGCAAGAATGCATGGCGTAACCTGGACCATGAACCAAGAGGATTATAAAATTTAATATATGCAAATCCTTTTTTCTCTTCATTTGAGATAACCTGCACTATGAACCAACAAAACAAAAACTTACCTGGAATATTTTTCAAATTCTTTGACAATGCTGAGGTTCCTTATTCTTAAAAGGCTTTGTTACCCTTTATTAGGTTAGATTTCTTGCCCATTTTTATGGATTTGATTAAGTGGAGTGTTCAGATATTTTTTTGCCTATTATTATGGGATTGATGGTGTGCATTAATTTGTCCATAATTATGGTTAACCATCGTGCTACGACGATGTACTTAAGCACTTTATTTGTCAAAATTGTTCTGATCACACTAATAAAGTGAATAGAATTTTTGGCAATCTGTGAGGATCCATCGCATTATAGCTCCCAAGGAAGTGGTATTCCTTCCATGCAAGTTCACGCTAGGAGAAAGTGGGAAGCAAAGATTTGTACCCCTATATTAGGTTAGATTTCATGCCCATTATTATGGGATTGATTAAATGGCGTATTATTGTTTTTTCCTTATTAGGTGAGATTTATCACCTATTATTATAAAATTGATTAAGTGAAGTTTTTTTGCCAATTATTATGAGATTGATGGTGTGCATTTATTTCTCTATAATTTAACTTCGTACTTATAACGATATACGTAACACTTTATTTGTCAAAATTGTTCTGATCACACCAATAAAGTGAGTAGAATTCCTGGCAACCAGCGAGGATTCATCGCAGTATAGCTCATAATAAAGAAGTCGTATTCCTTCGATGGGAGTTCACGCTAGGAGAAGGCGGGCTAGCGCTAGGAATAGCGGGAGGAATGATTACACTGGGAATAATGGGGAGTCTATTTGCGCTAGGAGTTGGTAGGGGATCCACGGAAATGGGTGGAGCTTGCAGCGAGTTTTCAATTATTATTTGAGGGTGACAAATACTTGTTTGCTTTTATCGGTCCACTCTGTGCAACACCTTGGAGAAAGTGGACTTTTTTTGCTGATCGGGATATGAATCGACTTATTGCAACTACTGGTCCATTGAGTTTTTGGGCGTCTTTCATTGTTTTCAGAGCCTCCATGCTCATAATAGCTTCCATCTTGGGGATTGATTTCTATTCCTTGATGGGATACTATGAACCTTACGAATTTGCCGAAAGTGACACCAAATGCATATTTAGCATGGTTGAGTTTCATATTGTGTTTGAGGAGGACAACTGATTCTTCAAGGTTGGCTATGTGGTTTGAAGCCTTTAGGTTATTACCAACATGTCATTGACATAAACTTTCATGTTGCAACCGATTAGGTCCTTGGAGCCTTTGTCCACCAGTCTTATGTTCTTTAGACCAGACGACATGGTTTTGTAGTAATAAGTACCACACTCCTAATGAAATAGGTCTTTAGAATGTTGGGAGGGTAAATTAGGATCTGATTGTAGCCGATGAATGCATCCGTAAAGCTTAAAATCTCATGACAATAAATAACATAGATTAAAAGAATGATATTCTTTTAATGAGAGAGAGGATAAAAATCTTTGGGCATGTTTTGTTCAGATAGGTGAAATATACACACCTATGGCGCTTGCACCACGATTTTGGCACCAAGTCACATTGGCCGGTCATTCCAGTTTGGTTGAGTTCGGCAACAAACCAGTGTTGAGGAGCTTGTCGACTTCGGCACCGATAATAATGGATCTATTTAGGCCGAATGACATTATCTTTTGCTTCATCTTCATTGTTCGACATTGAAGATCTATTTGGAACTTTGAATTTCGGAGGAAGTATAATGCCGCATAGGAAAAAGGTAAACTCAATGGAAAAATGCATAAATTACCTCCAGGAATCTCACCCCGGTGGAAACTAAAACTTTTAAATTTGAGTGATCTGATCAAAATGGACAGTAAAATTCGTAATGTCTGTGAATCAATTTTTATATCTTATATATATTAATATATAGTATATCGGTAAAAGGTACAATATAGCATTGAATATTATACTTTTAATATGTATAAAATATATAAGACTTGTTTGACACGGTTTATTTTATAATATCTTATAATTTATTTGTTAATTAAAGTGAATTATAAATTTAAAAAAGGTACATATTGACTAATTTTTAAAAATAAATTGACAATATTATTAAATTTAATTTATAATTTTTTTAAAATTAATAAAAAAATAATTTTAAAATAATTAATTTTTAAAAATATACTATAATCAATTTAAATACCAAATAAGCCCATAAGTCTCGCTCCGACATGATCAAGAAAGTCAGAACCGGTAAGTCGCTTGCTCACATCTCTTTTAAAGGTTGAAAGGATATACTGCATGCCCTATCAGCTTTATCATACTACTATTACAAACCTTTACTTTCCGGCCTGCCGACACAACTGTAGCAACGTACCTCTCTCCATATATCTATGGATGCCCTAAAAGTTTCTGTCTTATCTCTTAAATTATTTAATTTCATAAAAAGAGTTTTAACTTTATTGACAAGAGTTCCTCTAATTTTCATTAAAGGATAAATATGAAAAATATTTACTATTTGTAATATATATAAACTTTTTAAATAGAACTCTTTCGTCGAACAGGATGAATAGCTAGAAGATTACTTTCTAATACCTATTGTTTCATTCCGATTTCTTTTAATTTGTATTTTAAAATTTTTTTAGGGTGCAACCTCTAAAGAATTAGTTAATTTTTAAGTAATCATCGAGTACACCAACTTTGTTAGCGATTAACATCTAAGTACTCGTTGTAAAAATTAAATTCTTATTTTACCAAATAGATATACCTAACGAGTTTTGAAATATTACTTGTAAGTACATAGTTGATTTCCGCAGAAAAAGAATGTGTTATTGCCGGAATACTGTGTAATACTACTGCTTCATTCAGATTTCTTATTACAATAAATAGTTGATTTCTGTTTGTATAAAGAAAACAGGCATTAAGGGGATAGATATACAAAATGTAGCCATTACTTCGATCTAATTAACTCCGGAAACTGTACAGGAAAAAAGAAAAGGAGTTGGGGTGGGCTGTGTCTGTTGTCTTCCACATGAATACGTAGATGTTCTTTATCAAGAGCTTGACTAATTTTTCTCGGATGTCTTTAGGGAGGTCTACTATAGTCTTCAATGTTTTGGAAGGGTTATTCTCACTGTTGGGAACTTCCTCTAAGTCTTTGTCCGGTTTTCCCTGGCGCTCACTTCATCTTTGACCCTGGGAAGAGACGGTTCTTCTAGGATGTACGCATCACTAGGTGCAATAGTTGGATCACATATGATGATGGAAAGTTTTTTATGGCGAACTTATTTATTTTGGGTCGTCACTTCCTTGGAAGAGTAAGGTAGACTTCTTAGATCGTTGTACCCATACACGATGCTAATGTTATGGCTAAAAAATGTGTCAACTGCGTTTTTCAAACAAATGGGTGGAGGTAGAGTGAGACGGAAAATGTTGTTTCTAAATTTGATTCTAATTTTATAGAGTTAATAATATGAGACACTTATTTTCGGCGTCTAATATGTTTCAAATTCTTGATATTGGAGATGGAAATTAATTGGTTTCAAAATTTCTGTCTCAAATACTCCTATTTCTCGTAGTGAAAAATACCATAACAGAAGAAATAATTTTTAAAAAAATCAAAAAAACTCATCTAAACGAGTCTAGAACGCCAAAAATTGACAGTGCCGTTGCAATGGGCTATGCTCAAAAGCCCATTTCTAAACCGCCCACCAAATTTGAGCTCATTCCGAGCCCGTCACTTTTAATTTCTACTAGTGCTCTTTCCACTTTGCATCACAATAAAATAAAATAAAATACCTTTGCAAAGAGACTGCTTGCTAAATTACTGCCAAGCACATAGTGCCGGACGACAATACGCGTTGCCTGGCTGTGATTTTATTTATTTTGAGCATCCTTATATGTTAGAACTTGAATCTGTTTCCGTGGAAAATCTAATGAAGCTAGAGCATCATTATAGTTTCAAAATGGGGTGTCTACACCATTATTATTTACTTTAATTATCAATTAATATTATTTTTATTTTCATAAAAGTTATACTATTACTTGTTGAAGTCAATATTGTATATTGAATCACTCATATAATATAAAAGAGGCCTATTTATATAGGCTAGTAATACATGCAATATAATGGTGAAACCAATGTGGACAAGAACCTATATAATCTAACATCCCCCCTCAAACTCAAGATGGGGTATAAGAAGCCAACTTGAGTTTGGACACAAGATCACGAAAACGACTGCGTCAGCAAAGCGGCTGCGGCTAGAGATGGCTAGACGGCAGCAAAGCGACTGCGGCGATGGCTAGGCTTACGACAGCAAAGTAGCTGCGAG
>JAUMHB010030201.1:0-21944 GCA_032359685.1 Pittosporum tobira | reverse complement strand
GTTAACATAATAAAAGGGATTAGAGTTAGAGTCCTTTATGACTTCCTATTTAGAGTTAGAATCCTTTATGATTTAGGCTTTCTGTACTTATACTATATATACTCCTGTCTTGTAATCAATTATTTATTCAATCAATATACAAAGTTTCCGCTATATATTTCTAATAAAAATATTCAATCAGACTTGTATTATAGTACTTAATTGTTCTTTAAACTAATGAAAATAAGAACCAATTCCAAAATGGCAAGTCTCTCTGATTTCTAGAGAGCATAACAAGAAAATGTATTTAGATTCTAAATAAATATTTCCCTTGTTCATGTATGAGATTACATTTGATTCTTTGTTTTTGTTAACACACTTAAATGTAACTCTCTCTCTCTCTCTCTATCGGAAACCCCTCAATATAAATTTGAATTTGAATTTAAGGATATTTTAAGGAACAATTTACGTATTATATAGAGTAAATCATCTATGGAGAAGAAATGAACATCTAGGGGTGTGGCCTTGTTTGGCCTCCTTTGCACAGAAAAGAAAAGTAAACAATATTTGTAAGTGCAAATAAGTCGAATTGAGTATTGACTTGCTCCGATTTTACTTAAATAATTCATCAACCCTAAAATAAAAGTTGGTTTAGGCTTTTTTGATTACTGAGTTGAGTGTTATTATGATTCAAAGTCAAATAGTTTGAAATTTTCGAACAAGTTACTTCCAATACTAATAGATTTTTCTAAATTAAAAAAATAATATAATCAATCGAGATTTACAACGTGATGATATTTACTTGTTAATATTTAGAGTCAAACTGGAATTAAACCTCTAACCAAACGAATCCAAATTAAGCCCGAACTATTTAATTCATTTTAAAGCCCTACGAACATCCCTCCTCGTATCAGAGAACAACATAACCTAACAAGCTCAAAAGTATCGAGTAATACAATGGAACTATATATCTAAAATTAGCTAAAAAATAAAAAAGAAGGCATTAACTCGGAACCTCATAGCCGGACATACTGTCTGTCTTCTCCTGAAAGATCATGTAGTGGAGCGACCACCCTCATCTGTCTTTTGTTTCCATAACAACATCTTTACATGCATACACTTAAATGCCTTGGTATATTTCGTCAGTCCAATTTGCACTGGCTTATAGTATGCGTCTGTAGTCTTTTACCAGTATCTTTGCACTCTGCAGTTCCCCGATTTCGATATGTCCCATCCTTTTCTAATTTGTATTTTGCTTGGTTTCGATTATCACAATTTAGGATGGTCTCCAAAAAATACTTTTATGGAAAGCGACTTGTGAATTTAGATCAACAAGTTGTTCAAAAAAGTCATGCTTAAGTCTACATTGTGAATTTAGATCAACAATTTAGGATGGTCTCCAAAAAATACTTTTATGGTTAGTACTCTTCTTACGAGCCTGGAAACTGGAAACTCGAATCCATGACGTCCAAGATGTTGGTAATCAGTAGTCTTTGCCATGTTCTAAGATTGCACATCTAATATAATACTATTAAGAATTCAACACATACATAATAAAATTTGAAACGTTTAGCAATACTCCTTAACAACATAACATACACTTACTAGATTTTAAGGGAGAAGACAACCACTATATATATAGTAACGATAATAAAATTTAAAACGCTTAGCAATACTCCTTAACATACGATACTAGATCCTAAGATAGGAAAAATGTTTAATGTTGCCTCCATTCGCTACACGACAATGATACTAAGTAGTATATATTAATCCCAATGGGGTTTTTGTTAATAATTATATATTATTATTATCCCAATGGGGTTCCTATTAATAATTACAAGGAACTCTCATAAGTCCAATTTATTTTTATCCTAAAAAATAAATAAATATCACAACACATATATTAATGTAATTTTACGGTTTATATTTTTTTGATACGGGTCTATTCAATTTATGAGTAATTTAAATTTATTATCTCTCATATTTCTTAATTTATGTGAAATAAATATTTGTGACTTTATTTTATAAGGATGGAGGGAGTATATATTATTATCCCAGTGGAAATTTCAAGACAGTGATTACTATTGAGTGAAAATCGATTTGTACGCACCTATAAATGAGTGTGTAATCGAGTACTACATGTATCCATTGAGAGAAAGACAATGAAGGAAAGAAGAAGTTTGAAGAAACTAAACCAAAAGTAGAGGGCTTTCAACAGCAAAGACCTATTCTTCCCTCCCAAACAAACACTGCCCCAATAAAAGGCCCCAGATCCTATTTTTCGGTGGTTCCCCTTTATCTCACACTTGTTTCAATATAGACACCACTTATTTTTCCTCCAAGTTTTTCAAACCGTCTCTCTCTCTCTCTCTTCCATCTCCCCTGCAACTCATGGGAGATCTTCCACGATCAACAAAACCTAATTTTTACAGCGTCCTAGGAATCCCAAAAGGCGCGTCGCTCTACGACATCTCCAAAGCCTACAAATCTCTCGTTATGAAATGGCATCCCGATAAGCATACTACCAACAAAGCTGAAGCCGAGGCACAGTTCAAAACCATCACAGAAGCCTATAGGGTACGTGACCATCAATGATTTTCATAGTTGTATTAATCCATGCAAAATATACATAATAATGTATGTATTTATTTCTTTCCTCTTCATTGTACAGGTTCTTAGTAGCAAGAATAGAGATGAAAGTGCAATACCTACATTCGTCGACGAGCCAAAAACACCTAAAACGCCGAAAGCGCCAAAAACACCAAAAACGCCGAAAGCACCAAAAGAAGCACGAAAAGTTACATTTCAGGTTCAGGACAAAGATGATGATGGTTTCGACTCCAGCCCTACGTTCATCTCGAGAAGCATAAGTCGCAACACGCCATTAATCACAAGTAACCCTAGCACCCCCAAAGGAGACCCTCCTCTATCAAGAGTTGGTACCCGAAGAAGCAGTAATACTCCTATTATATACTCACAAACCTCAACTCGGAAAAAGCCTCAGCCAATTGAGAAGAAGCTGGAATGCACACTCGAAGAATTGTGGCGAGGATGTGTCAAGAAAATCAAGATTACCAGAGATGTCATCTCAGAAACAGGGTATGCAGCCATCTTCCTTCTCCCTCCCTCCCTCCCCCCCTTCCTCCCTGTCTTTTTTTTTTGTCGAGTTTAAAAATTCTTTAATTGTTTCAGTTGGTCAATTAATTGGAACACTAACTATTTTATCAGGACAAATGTCTTCTGCTTTTAGAAACACTGAACATTATTTTGTTTTTTTGGCTTGATCAACTACCCTAAAACTGAATTAGGTAAGACAAAATTGGAGGCAACTATCTGGTCATGACAAAAGGATACTAAATAAAAATCACACTCCCTCCGTTCCAAAAAAGATGAGTAAAATGGGTAAAGTACGCAAATTAAGGAAACTAATTTTTTAGGAGAGTATATTTTTTTGACAAAATTGTCATTGTAAGTGTATTTTTTAATGATAGAGAGAAAAATAATTTTGATGTGACATAAAGTGAGGATAAGAAAATAATTACAAATTAAAAGTGATATATTAAGTCGTTCTTTTTAGGACGATGAAAAGAATACCTGAGCTCATTCTTTTTAGGACAGAGGAAGTATATAAAATTCGAAGGAGATTCTCTTCTGGAGGCAAATGTTGTAATAGATCCAAGGTCAAATGATTTTTTCCAATTATTTTATAAGATATATTATACAAACAAATTGGAGTTTAGTAAAGACCCATTGAGTTGCCTTCCAGCAATTATTCAATATACTAAACTGTAAATTCCATGAAGGGTAAAGAAGAATAAACATAGGAAATTCTTCAGTTGTCACCTGGTTAGCAGTATAGCCTGCATTATTCGTTGACCAAGTTATTAAAGCATGCCTCAGTTGTCACCTGGTTAGCAGTATAGCCTGGATTTTGGGGCTCAATTATTTGAGTATAAAATATAAAAACATTCAAAAAAATAACTAACTTAAATATGTTATATTTCTTATAGACGAGGTCCAATATAGAGATCAAAATTTGTTGAAATATGTATATAGCTAAGTCTTGTAATAATATTTATGTGCTGACAGGCTCATTGTTCAAGAGGAGGAGATTCTGAAGATAAGAGTGAAGCCTGGATGGAAAAAAGGAACAAAAATTACATTTGAAGGAAAGGGTGACGAGAGACCAGGCAGTCTTCCAGCTGATATAATATTCATCATAGACGAAAAAAGACATTCCATATTTAAGCGAGAAGGCGAAGATCTAGAGCTCGGGGTTGAGGTTCCCCTAGTTCAAGCTCTAACTGGCTGTACCATTAGTGTCCCATTATTAGGAGGTGAACAAATGACAATGTCGTTTGACGATATCTTGTACCCGGGTTATGAGAAAATCATTTCGGGACAAGGAATGCCCAAGTCGAAAGAAGAAGGAATGAGAGGTGACCTTCGACTCAAATTTCTTGTCAGGTTTCCGGCAGAATTGAGCGATGAACAACGCTCCAATATTTTGAATGTTCTAAAAGATTGTTCTTAATTAGTTGTCATCAGTTTTTCGTTGTTGTGGTTTCATGTTATTTTTATAGTTATAGATTGGGTTTAGAAACCATGTACATGACAAGTTTTGCTTTTTTAGCCAACACTCAGTACTCAGTTAAGTTCATAATGATCTGTTCAATGTTATGCATCCAACGGACCAAGGTATACAAAGTGATGTTTTACCAGAAATGACTTTGAATTGGTAATTTTACGATAATGCCCCTATAGGTTTGTGTTTTCACCTTGTCTTACATAATGTTCATTTTTGTTCTAAAAAGAATAATGCAATACAAAATGCAGAATCTGAAAATGAGATAGGATAACGTACCTGAAGAGGAGAGGTCCTGAATATGGGGACCCAGGCTCTGATCGTTGGTCTTCACCTCTGGTTTGATCCACGATAAATACCAGTTTCCCAGCTGTCTTGGCCTCCTTGGTGCTTATTGAACTAACAGCCTAAGAATAGGAAAAAAAGATGCTTCTTAGCATGTACTCTGACCCAAAATGAGAACAATGACTAACTTGTACTTTGATTTCACCAGCCACATATGACATATCCAGTAAGTTGGGTATAGATTAAAAACAAAAAAGTAAAAACTACAAGAGGAAATGGATTTCACCAGACAATTCAAGCTCATTCATCCCTTTAGATCATGCAACATTAACCCCTCAAGTGCACCACATTGTGGGGCCCCTTGCCAAATTTCGTACAGTAGATTCAACACATACAGTACTTGCTACAAGCATAAGCATGACATGGATCAAGCATCCCTAAGCAAGTGACGACACACACACACACACACACACACACACACACACACAGAGAACACATGACGGGCTGAAAATTTGAAAAGGGAAAAGACACAAATAGAAAGAAAAAATAAATTTTCTTCCAATTTAAAGATAATGATGTCGAGCTACAGGTCAGGCAACTATTTTAATTTGAATATACACCAGATGAATACACATCAGATGCACAAGGCTATAATCACAACTGCCTCTCATGGACACTTTATTTACATAGATACCGGATTCTAAGGTTTTGGATTCATTAATGGCCGACGCTGCTGGGCAAGATAAGGAACTTCAACCACTTCACCAAAAATGTTGTCTCCAACGGTTACGGTATCTCCCTGTGAAACGGCGTGCCTCTTAATATAACCTAAACCAAAATGCTCGGGATTCCTTCTTCCAGCTGTATAACTTGTCAGTTTTCCTACCTGTTAAAGTATCAAAACAATTCAAGTTCCAGTGGCAAAAAGAAAATTTCTATAAAATTTAAAATTAGTAAAAAAGAAAAAAGTAAAACTCGAACCTTCTTCCCATCAACTGTAATGGGACTGCCTGGTTCCGCTGGTGAAGATAAATGAATACCCCATAATCTCTGCTTGATGCCATCATATGTTATTAATCTTGAAATGGTTTCCTGCCCCTTGTAGCAGCCTGATAAGGTCTTCAGGACTTAGATTGACCATAAAAACATATACTTTGCCAATAAAGTTTCAAGATAGGGAGGTGAGGCACCTTTGTTCAAAGATATTGAGTTCCATAGACCAGCCTCCAAAACATTAAATTCATTGGTGAGCTCTTTACTGGGAGATGGCCTTCCTGCAGCAAGATTCCCGAGCATGTCAACTTAATAAACAGTTCAGAAGATATATATTTAGCCAAAATTCGCTAGATAGCATTATCTAGCCAAACATATATATTCAGTTCTGTACGCGCTATAATTTTTAGTGCGGTGTCATGCAACGAAAAACTGGGATAATTAAGTAATCTCTTGTATGCGCAAATAATTATTGCGTGTCCCAGAATAAAATTTTTGCACATACAACACAAAGAAAGTAAGCCTTGGACCCTTGGATTAAAATCGGACGGTTGGGATCATTTTGACCAGATAATGCTATCTAGCCAACTTTGGCTATGGATCCAAACCCCCATATATATATATATATATAAAGTATCTGTTGAGAGTATCCCAAAGTTAAACCTAAGGTTTTAATTATGACAACTAAATACTAATGATATTACAATGTATTAGGATATATTAAGTACACAACATGTTTGAGACACTTTGAGAAAAAACATTCAAATACGACACAATATAAACACTGCAAATTCAACACATGCTCGTCATTGCAAGAACACTCGCAAAAACATTATGAAGCAAGAAATCACTGTGAGACGACAACTCTATGGACAAGCTTCAAGACAACTAGATCTAGGATTTAGTCCATCTAATAAGTTTTTCAATGTAAATGAATAAATTTATGATAAAATTGGATACAAACCTTAAAATGAAAATAATTAAAATTAGTATTTTTAAAAAGGAAAAAATAATTTTAATTGAAAAATAAGTTTTATAGAAAAATTGGAAAACTTTGGAAAAATCTTATTTTTTTCTCTGTCCAGGTCGGTCCCTCTTTGGGACAGGATTAGTCCCTCATCGGGACAGGTTCGGTCCCCCATCGGGACAGGTTCGGTCTTCTTGTCTAATCTTTAAAAATTAAACGAAAATGAGTCGGTCTCTCGTCGGGACAGGTTCAGTCCCCCTTTGTACAAGCTGTCCAACGTACATATTTTGAAATAAAATAATTTTTCTATCCATTGGGAAGCGTGATTAATGCACAATGATTGGATCTGAGCATACTATAAAAAGGCAATCATTTGATAATCATAATCATCCTTTTGAAAAGCCTATTTTCATACGCAACAAAAGTCTCTCATCTCTCTCTACGAAAATACTACTCACTGAAATATCTTTAAAGACTTGTACTCTTACTATCTAAGAATTGTTCATACCTTCATCTTTGATGTATTTTTTCTTAAATAGAAAATTTGTTCCATCTTTGTAATCGAAAAAAGAATCTACTGAAAGGATCTCGATTTGTTCTTGAGGAAAGAGAAGGGAGTCTCTTGTCCAAGATAGAATTGCAAAAACGAAATCGCTCAAAGTGTAATTTGAAGGTTTTTCCACCAAGAAGGAGCTAAGAATAGTGGATTTTTAGAAATCTCAAGTTCGGAAAGGGGGCTTGGGGACTGGACTTAGGAGACTAGTTCCGAACCAGGTTAAATCGCTGTGTTATGCTTATTTCGTAATATCGCTCTTTACTTTTCATTTACATCATATATCTTTAATTTATCAAGTTATTATATTGTGAATAAAAAATTACAAAACCAAATTTTATCATAACAATCTATTCAACCCCCCTTCTAGATTGATTATTGCACCAACAATTGGCATCAAAGCAGGGCTTTTTGATTGTTTGCTAAGTGTGTGCAGGCATAAGAAAAAGTGATCCATGACATTTCAAAACATATTCGGTGTTGGAGAAGGGATGGCTACAAATCGGCCTCCATCTTTTAATGGAACAAACTTTGGTTATTGGAAAGGCAGATTTACAGCTCACATAAAATTCCAAAGCAAACATACTTCACAAAGATTTGTCTATCCACACAAAGTTGTGGACAAAAGGATGATTTCCAAAGAGATTGAAAAATTAACAGATGAAAAAGAAGAATTAGTTCACATAGATGCAAACGCTCTATACATCCTCACAAATGCTTTGTCCGAGAAAGAATACAATTGAGTAAGAGATTGTAAAACTGCAAAAGAAATGTGGGACAAGCTCATCATCACACATGAAAGCACAAGTCATCTCAAAGACAACCGAATTGACAATCTCATTCAAGAGTATGAAGGCTTCAAAATGATTAAAGGTGAGAAGATCATTGACATGAAGACAAGATTCAATCACATTGTGGATTAACTTTCCATGCTTGGAAAGTCTTATACCACGGGTGAGAAGAATCGGAAGATCCTAAAAGCTCTCCCAAAAGAATGGAAAGTGCAAGTCACCATGATCAAAGGTAATCAAAATCTTGGAAAACTCTCAACCGAATCACTTTTCGGTTCTCTACGCTCCCATGAAGAAGATGTCATTGATGAGATCGAAACCGACACAAAAAGGAGCATAGCACTCAAAACTCAAAACTCAATTAGATGATCTAGACAATGATGATGAGAACTCTGACGAGGAGTTAAATAACATGATCGAAAAAGAAGTAGCTCTCCTTGCTAGACACCTACGAAAAGGGCTGGACTACCAATCCAAACGTTTTGGTAAAAAATTCTTCAAAACAAATGAAAATCGTAGAAAAGCTCGATCAAGCGGTCACAATGCACAATCAAACACTCCAAGGGCTAAATTCTATAAGCCAAATGGAAGCGGATTCAAATTTAACAATAGCAATGGCAACCACAACAATGGAACAAATTACAACAACAATGGCAATCATAGAGCAAACCACAATGATAATCAAGAAGCATGCTATGAATGTCGTCAGTAACCTAGACACTTAAAACGGGCCTGCCCAAGAAGAAATAGAGGCAAGGGACTTTTAGCTTAAACCGACTGGGATCTAAGAGAATGAGAAGAGGAGATTGAACAAGACAAAATCGTCAATCTATGTTTAGTTGCAACGGACGACTTGACTAAAAGTCATGAGGTACCACTCGAATCTTCTTCTTTAAATAATCATATTTCTTTAAAAAATATAAATAAAAATGAATCTTACACATTTAATGAGCTTCAAGAAGAATATAACAAATTTTTTTTAAAAAATAATATTTTACAAAAAGAATTTGATAAACTTAAAAATAAATCAAATCGTTTTCATGATCAAAAGAAAATATTGAAAAAGGAAAAGATTGAATTGAGATTATCAAATGAAGGTTTGAATAAACTAAACGAAACATTGATATTGGAAAATAAAGATTTGCAAAATCAATTTCAAGAGTTCAAAATGTCACAAGAATATTTCTTATCTAAGTCTTCCGAAGACAAAACTCTTAGAGAAAAGGTTAAGACCCTGACCCAAGAATGTGATAAATTAAATACCATAATAACTACGTTCACTAATGGAAAAAAAAAACTTAGATGTAATGTTAAGAGTCCAACGACCTACCTTTAATCGAGAGGGCTTAGGATATACCAGAAACTCCACTAGCTCCATTACACATAAACCATTGTATCATACTAAAAGTAAGGAAACAATGAACAATGCGTCTCCTTTCCATAAATGTACTTATTGCAATAGAAATGGTTATACTATATACACGTCATGCTAAAAACGGAAGACACACAACCAACATGGAGTGGGTTCCAAAAGGAACGCAAAGAACTCCCAAACCTAAGGCTCCCGAAAGTATAACAAACCCTCCCAAAAAAAACGTTAGTCATCACTCACAAAGACATTTCTAAGAAAAGTCCCAAACTCATCTTAATGCATATCCAAAGACTCAATGGAAATCTAGGAACTCTTTTTATGACACACCGAGATACTCATATCACACATGGCCTCATGTAAGGCCCAGACAACTATATTCTGATTATTCTTATCCATTGCCTATATTCGTGAGAGAGACATTCAACAACTCTTTTCAAAAATGAGTTATTTGTCTAACCTTAAGTACTCGAAACACATGGATACCAATACTCTAGATTCATTTTTTTTTAGGTTTGTCTCACAGTTAACACAAAAAACAAATGGTACATTGATAGTGGATGCTCTAAGCACATGACAGGAGATAAATCTATGCTATCAAATATCAAGAAAACAAATCGAAGTGTAGTGTCATTTGGTGGAAGTGGAAAAGGTAAAATAATTGGCGTTGGTTCAATTGAAAATAAAAATTTCTCCATCTCAAACGTCATGCTAGTTGAAGGACTCAATCATAATCTAATTTCGGTAAGTCAATTATGCGATAGCGGGCTAAAGGTGTTGTTGACTTAAGCAAAAATCAAGTATTACACTCTCGATCCAAGCACATCGATGTTCGTCACCACTTTCTTCGTGATCATGTGCAAAAATGTGATATTAAATTAATTCGTGTTGACTCAAAAAATAACACAGCTGATATATTCACAAAACCTTTGAGCACGGATCGTTTTTATAAATTACGAAATAATCTTGGTATGCTCAAATTATAGTAATTCCCAGTAAGTGCTAATGAATCTGTTTAAGTGTTTTGGAAATTAACAAGGAGAAGAAAATTTGCAAAATTTTGAAATTCTTTTCGCCCGGTGCCTCTGCCCAAGTCGGTCCCCTTTCGATCCCCCCTTCGATCCCAACAAAATTCTTATACTCAATGCATAAACTCTCGGTCCCCACCTTTGGTCCCCCCTCGGTTCCCCAAATGTAGCCGTTGAATATTCTCAGTTCTCCCTTGGTCCCCCTGTTGGTCCCCCCCTTCGGTCACAACAAAATTCTTATACTCAATACATACACCCTCAATCCCCCCTTTAGTCCCTCCTCGGTCCCTAAAATCTAGCCGTTGCAGAGCTGATCCCCCCTCGGTCCAGCCTCGGTCCCTCTTCGGGACCCTTGTATATAAGGCTCCTCGGTCCCCTTTTCGACGTCATTTCTTCACTCCATCTCTCTCATCTTGCATGATTTCCTCTCCAGCCACAAGTTTTCGACTACCGCTCTTCTTCATCTCATCAGAACTGCGCCCAAAACCAAAATGTCTTCCTCATCCGAACATCACCGGATCAAAAGAAGGGCCATTCACAAACCCTATAATCCAAACGAACCCGAATCACCCCCAGATTCGTTCTCCAGTTTAGTTCAACGCACAAAATCCGATTGGTCCCAACCACCACCTTCATCTCCTCCACCACGTCCATCATCTCCTCTACCACATCCATCACCGACTTTCTTCACAGTCCCGGAGCTCAGATTCTCCACTAATCCTTATCGGTCCGACAAGAAAAAGTACTCCTCCGCGACAAATCTGAGACTGCTATTCGAGGAAAAAGTGCAACGGTTGAATTCTCTTGGTGGACGGTTCGCTATCGGTAAACATGTTTCTCTATCTCATTTACCAAATATTTACTCTCATTTTCAGGATATTGGTTTGAGTTGTTTTCTTGATGTAGGCTTGCTATGGTGTTCTCGGCTGTGTGTCGAATTTTACACCAATATGCATGAGATTGATGCGGTTAGCTTTAGGACTATGGTTGGTGGGAGGATTTTCTTTGTGGATGAGGATGTAGTGGCGGCAGCTCTTAGGTTGAATGAGAATGCTCGATCTGGTGATACTGTCAAGGGGGAGAATGATTTTATTAGTGGCCATTATACACATGCAAAGAGGGCCCGCATATAAAGGGCTTGGAGCCACTTGATGGAGAAGGACATTCCTACTCCCTTCAAACCCGACAAAATTCTTTTAAACAAATTAAATGACAACTTCAACTTTCTTAGCAAAGTGTGGTACTACAACATTTATCCGAAGATGGGACGCGAGCTCATGATTGGAGCATGGGAGCAAGTTATACTTTCTGAGTTGATTCGCAACGACTTAATCTTCAATGTTCCATTATTTATCCTTACTAACATGATTTCTAGGGCGAGAGCAAAAAGTCAACCCATTATGCCTTTCTGTCTTTTGCTTACTCGTTTTTTCAGTTTTTAGAGCATTGACCTATCTCGAGAGATGGTGCTAGATATTTTCCCGCTGGTACCCATACTACCTCGCACTTGAGGACAGTCATCATCATAGCCTCCAGCTCCAGCATCATCGCACCCTACTGCTAGTCCCACAGTCACACGCAGCCCCTCACAGCATCATGACCCCTCAGTCATCCTGACACCGCATATCATCCTAACACCACTTTCCACACTAAGGGCCCATCATCTTACACTTCATCAGCACCTTACGATGACCTCATTGATCTAGACACCCTATTAGAGACATATCCACTTGATCTCGGTCGGCCATTCCATAAGCAGTTCCCTCAGCTTTTTTTTATCGCTCGTTCTTTCTACATCCACTGCCACCTCCGCCACCGCCGACTTTGTAGATATATGGTTATCTTATACTCTCAGTACCTTCATTGCACTTATTTATGTATATCTTTTGTATGAAATTAATTCGTATTGTACAAAATTGATAATAGACCGCCACCCCTTATTTTTGGTAAATGACAAAGGGAGAGAGATGGTAAGAAATACTCTCGATTTAATATGCTATATCTCAAGGGGGGCAATTATATATATTGTTGAATTTCGTGTATCATGAATTATTTCTTGTGGGTTGTCATAACCAAAAAGGGAGAGATTGTTAGGAGTATCCCAAAGTTAAACCTAAGTTTTGATTATGACAACAAAGTACTAATGATATTACAATATGTCTCAGGATATATTAACTACACAAAATGTTTGAGACACATTGAGAAGAAATATTCAAATACGACACAATATAAACACTGGAAATTCAACACATGCTCGTCATTGCAAGAACACTCGCAAAAACATTATGAATGAAAAAATTACTGCGAGACGACAACTCTATAGACAAGCTTCAAGACAACTAGATCTAGGACTTAGTTTCTCTCATAGGTTTTTCAATGTAAGTGAACAAATCTATGATAAAATTACATACAAGCCTTAAAATAAAAATAATTAAAATTAATATTTTTAAAAAGGAATAATTAATTTTAATTGAAAAATAAATTTTACAGAAAAATTGAAAAACTTTGGAAAAACCTTATTTTTTTCTCTGTCCAGGTCGGTCCCTCTTCGGGACAGGATCGGTCCCTCATCGAAACAGGTTCGGTCCCCCATTGAGACAGGTTCGGTCCCCTTGTCCAATCTTTAAAAATTAAACGAAAATAAGTCGGCCCCTCGTCGGTCTCTCGTTGGGACAGGTTCGGTCCCTCTTTGTGCAAGCTGTCCAACGTACATATTTTTAAATAAAACGATTTTTTCTATCCGTTGGAAAGAATGATTAATGCACAATGATTGGATGAGCTGGGCATACTATAAAAAGGCAATCATTTGATAATAATAATCATCCTTTTGAAAAGCTTTCTTTCATACACAACAAAAGTCTCCCATCTCTCTCTACGAAAATACTATTCACTGAGATATCTTTAAAGACTTGTATCCGTACCATCTAAGAATTGTTCGTATCTTCATCTTTGATGTATTTTTTTCTTAGATAGAAAATCTGTTCCATCTTTGTAACTGGTAAAAGGATCTACTGAAATGATCTCGATTTGTTCTTGAGAAAAGAGAAGGGAGTCTCTTGTCTAAGATAGAATTGTAAAAACGAGATCGCTCAAAGTGTAATCTGAAGGTTTTTCCACCGAGAATGAGCTAAGAATAGTGAATTATTAGGAATCTCAAGTTCGGAGAGAGGGCTTGGGGACTGGACGTAGGAGACTAGCTCCGAACCAGGTTAAATTGTTGTGTTGTACTTATTTGGTAATATCACTCTTTACTTTTCATTTCCATCATATATTTTTAATTTATCAAGTTATTATATTGTGAATCAAAAATTACAAAACCGAATTTTATCATAACAATTTATTCAACCCCACTTCTAAATTGATTATTGCACTGACAGTATCCTTAGAAACAACACAAATTTGGGGAAAATAATGAAAAGAAGAATAAAAAAGGCTGAGTTATGAACACACGCAAGTAAGAATTTAGTTACCTCGAAGTATCCTTAGTGTTTCCCATGCATTAGAACCCATTGGAATTGCACCCTCACTTAAAAGAGCTTTCCATATAAATCCAGCAGCATCTGGTGGCATCATCAGCGAGAAACCTTCTTCAGAGATGAGATTTCCCACAGCTACAGTTACTGGCATTCCGTTCACCTGCATATGAGTTCAATTTCCATTTTTGTTCCCTTTGAATTACAAATGTATATTTATGCCCCCAGTATAAAACTCATCAAGGCTTGCAAGACACGAGGTTGAACTGAAACTTACGCTATAATGTTTATGTGAGCCATATGGTTGTCCAACAAGATCATTGATATTCAAATTTCTTATCACCTGTTAGCATGCGCAGAGTTGAGATATTAGTATCACCGAACAAGTAGTCCAAAAGTATGAAAAATGAAAAAGAAAAGATAAATTATCTGAAGCCTTACTTGGTCACTTTTTGGTCCAACCAATACAAACAAACTCGTACGGTCAGTGATGTCTTCAATTTCTACCTTGTCAGCAAAAAATATATACCTACAAGTTATAGCACAAAGGGACATGAGACATATTGCACATATTTAAGAAAATAGCTCAAAATATTTAATCTAGGAGCAAGGAAAATCAGAAAAATCATTTATACTTGGACTCAAAATTCATGTTGTAACCTAATAATACTGTTCTAGGTAAATTGAGATGGATTAAATTTGAACAGATGTTGAACACAAAAATAGAACATGGAAAGTGATTGAAATATTCATAAGAGAATTGTAATTGTAAACATACTTGTTTAGCATCTCAGTAATGCTTCCACCAATTAAAGGTGACACCACCAAGGTAATAGCAGTTTTCTGTGAATATTAAATGTGTAAAGATAGAAGACAGATTTGGAAGACTATGTAACACAGGAAAGCAAGCTATATAACCCATAGGAAAGCTGAAAATTACCATGATCCATGCATGAGCGATATCTATCGTTCGAGCTGTCGGAGTAACAAAAACCGTGTCACATCCCTACACATTTCAACAACTAAAAACACATTTTATTACATTGTATGAGGATGACCAAAATCAAAATACATGGAACATAATATTTGCCCACCACAGAAATTTTAAGAATTTCTAGGTCAGATCTTACCTGTCCTTCATTAAGACATTCAAAATTCGCAGTGCTTTGGTTGTGAAGGAACTGGGCACGATCTTCTCCACTAACTGCACGCCATTCAAACCCCCAAATAACAAATAAGGCACCAAATAAAACATCTTGTATATATGTTTTTCTTATATTTAAGAAGAAAAAAAATAACAAATAGTAGAGAGAAGATACAAGATGGGAAAAAAGATGTCCACTTTACTGGAGCAAAAAGAAAGACCACAGAAAGATCCAATGGTAGACTACGTGTAACAATCTTCACAGTTTCTTGCTACAACGGCTATTGCTAAAATTATTGTAGAGTAAAAAAATTGACGTAGACTATAATTGAGTAACTGAGTAAATTTTTCATAGGTAACTGGGTAGATCTTCTGTCTTTTTGATATGTAATTGGCCTCAGGCATAGGGAATAAACTAACTTTTTCCAACCGAGCTCTAAATACAAATATGGCTTTTCCCGACTATATATAACAAGGAAGGTAAGAGCAGGGAAGTTTCAAGCTAGACTTGTTCCATTTCCTATAATATTCAACAAAATCTTTTCAAACCACCCGTAAATCAACTATGTCCACCATTATTTTTTCTCCCCCTCCTGAAGGTAGTTTTTTTTCATGTTGGAGAAATTAGAGTTGTATGAAGATGGGTTAATCTACAAATTGTTTAAAATTTTGGAATTAATTGACCTTTTGTTGAGTGTTTATGGCATAGATTTTAAGACATACCGGGAAAAAATTAATTTAACACATTATTAAAGTATTTTATATTAAGCATACATTTGAATGTTATATTTTCAACTACATCAATCATATTTCAAAATATTTCAAATTTATTAAAGGAGATTTCGAGCACCTTAAAAATCCATGATAAAAAAACCCAATAAAAGATGATCGATTAAACTTGGACCAAGGTAGAACACGTATTGGATTATATTCAAAAGGAATAAAGGATAGACTTGGACACAAATTCATTCATATCAAACTTTTTTGTTTACCTTCACTTTTTATTTTTCTGTCACTCTCTTTTATTCTGTAACACAAGATCAAGTTTACCTAGAATGAAATTCAAGTGAATAATTTAGAGGTTAACTGTTACAGTTAACTAGAAGAAAAAAAAAAAGATCTAAGGATTTAGCCTAATTAAGTTGGCAAAGTAGTGCCCATTTCTTTTATATTTATTGATACAAGCTAAAGTGCACCCTAATGGTAGCGGCTATGGGTCCACCATTACCAAACAATAAATAAAGAATATGTATCGATACAAGACAAGTTACACAAGTACACCTGACAAGTAATGTGGTGATTAGGTTTCTCAAAGACGCATCGATATTTAAATAAATAAAGCTCCAGTTTCTTGCCAATGAGAAGCGACAACACCAGAGATCTGGAGGAGATGTCCATTCCCTAATTTGGGCTTTGTCAATTGTCCATTGTTTGCCTATCTTATTTAAAATCCATTTTCTCCATAGGGAGGAGTGTTTATTTCCCAGGAAATGTTTTCTCCACCATTCATGTGTTTGTGCAATTACAAAATGAACTTTAGCAAGTGGGTTTCAAAGTTTTCCACAAAAAATCGTCAAAGATAACAAGGAGTATCACTTTGAAAAGATAAGCTAATGCTTTATTTCTGATAAATGCAAGAGAGAGGATAGTTTACCTCTTATCCGGCCATAATGTGAAAGGTCCACAACCTAAAACATCAGTGTCGTGAATAAAAGAAAAAAAGAACAACATCAGTGCAACCAACTAAAAACCTCATCTTAGAAAGGAGATCTACTTATATTAAAAGGTTAACAGAAAACAAAAGGCACACATTTAAAAATTTTGTCCAACAAAACTCATGTTTGGATTGGGTGCATTTCTATATGTTACGAATAACACTCCAACAACTGAAATTGGTTTTGAGGGCTAAAATAAAGATCCCATTTTCTCAATCTTGAGGCAGGACACCCTAAAGTTAAACATAGAGTAGCAAGATGTACTGCCCACACTTGGAAAAGTAAATCCTCTGCCCCATATTAAGTGAATGAGTATGACTGGCATACAATTTGGAGGAGCATGATAACTGCTCTGCTTTTAATTGCAACTCTGGATAGATTGCAAAAGAGAGAAAAGGGTTTAGACAGAATCAAATCACTCATTTCGGTAAATTAAAAATTTAAAATTAGAAATCCAATCACGCAAACTGGGACGGAGAGCATAGTTACTCAAGATTTTGAGAAAAGTTCGTCCTAAACAACCAACATACCATGGAGCTTTCTCTTTAAATCAGGATAAACAAAACGCCAGACAATTTTATTACTTAATACACCCTCTGTTCCACAAATGGAGTCCCCATTTGCAAATATTAAGAATAAATATTCCTTCCATGATTACTTCTGTAATAGTGAGGGCTTAGTATAGTACTAACACTATAATGTAATTACAGTGGCGAACTAGAGGACATTGTGTCATTTTGTACTACCACATACCAACAATAGAAAAGAAATTCTTTTTTTTTTTTTTTTTTGACATATGAGACTTTTTCTGCAGAAGGTAGGAAAGTAGAAGGCAGTTGCTGTCAATTAAACAATTGAAGCCTCTTTGGAAGTGCGTGAAAAGTTAGAAAGCAATTGCACATAAGGGAGAAATATTGGCCTAGAATCTAAGCATTAGCAGCAGAATAAGCACTAAATGAATTTTATTATATTTCAATTGGAGTACTAAGGATTATATATATATAATGCTGATTCTTTTATTTTGATTTTTTTTGTTAGGTTATATATAACGCTGAACTAAGAAGACACTCCCAAAAAACAACTACATAATATCAAAAGGGACATGTTTTTAACATATCCAAAAGACACATCAGACTGAGGAAGAACAACAACAATAGAACAAAGTTAGGTACCAACCACTGTGCCTTTGTCAACTGCATCTAATGCTTCATCATCATTATGAAATGTTTCAGTTATCCCATCTTCAGAAACCTTTGCCCCAACAGCTGTCACAGTGTCCTGCCATTACTTGAAATATAAATTTTCAATTTTAAGACCAAAAGCTGAACCAAAAAATGTTAACATTGTTCAGATACCATAATTATCATATGCTCACATTTTCTTTAGATAAAAGAAGAAATATTATTACATAGAGAAGTTATTAAAAAGTGTGAGGACAAGAAGTCCTCCACATAAACGCAAAAGAGAAAGAAAAGAAAAACTAGTGGAGAACTACCTGCCAATTTCTATGGATATCTGACCGATTCATAATATTCTCAGGAGTGGTAGTCACCCCACCAGAAGTTTCTTTGATAACAATGAACCCACAGCTGCTACCCTTTGGGTGAGTACAGGGTAAACCATCGGGTACACACAATACCTCACCAACCATGCACACGCTCAGTACTGCTTGGTCAACCTCTTAGGGGTCACTCCAACCAGAAGTTTAAAAAGAGACATATACTAAATAAGAAATGCTAGAAAGACGAGATAGAATCAACGAGATTCTCCCACCAGAGAAAAGAGCACACCCTTTCAACAGTCTAATCTCTTAACTACTTTCTCCACAACCTGATCTCAAAAGGATATGGAGGAGGGATTACCACCTGAAGGCATACCAAGGTATGTCAAAGGCAAATCCTGAATGACACAACCTACCAAAAAAGTGTAACTAGGTATTGGGCTTCTAAACTAATACATGTGAAACCATTTAGACAAGTTAACCTTAAGACGTGAAATTCCCTAAAAAATCTGTAAAATGGTCGTAACATTCTTAACCCCTTGAATAAGAGAATAGTATCATCAACAATCTGGAGGTGGGACACTCGAATATCATCTCTATGCACAAGACTCCCATCAACCAGACCAACCTCCTCACTCCACAATAACATCCTCCTGAGAACGTTCAAAAAAAATATTCCCTCCATTCCAAAACTAGACACATTTTCCTTTTTAGTCCTTTACAAAACTAGAAATACACATAAATTGATATGAAGTTCTAAATATGTCACTACCTGTATTCTAGAGCTATGTTTATTTTTATAAAATTTTATTTTCATTAAATTTTATTTTTATTTTTATTTTTATTTTGTTTTTATTTTGTTCTTTTAGGGCTATGTTTATTTTCAATAGACTATATTAGTCAGTCCCATGGATTATAATCTTTAATTCTATTCGCTATTTTACCTTTTAAAAACATAATCATTTGTTTGTTAAGAGGGATTATATCTATATGTGGGACTACGCGTCATAGTTTTAGATTATGTACCACTAATTTTGCAATGGAGGAAGTAATACATAAGCAATTATTACATCAATTAAACAAGTTAACATTGTTCACTTACTATAAATACATTCAAACAAATATACACACTCAATCACAATCATCTAAATTTCGTCAATTCATTTAATAAAATTATATGTATATGTATATGTAGTGACTTACAAAGAGGTCATGATCAATAGGAGGAGGGGAGAGGTCAAAAGGCAACGCAGCAGCGGAGGTCGTTGATGAGAGTTTATGCGTTCGAAAAGCAGCGGTTTGTGAGTCATGAGAGAGAAGCGCCGGAGAATAGCAGAAATGCGATGGAGTGTAAAAACTCCGGCGAGTAAAAGAGAGAGAAGTCACTTGGCCAATGCAGGAAACCACCATCGTTTCCATTTTTGGAAATTGAAGTTGGACCTCCCTCCGACTTTCTTTACAGGTCTCGCTCTAGTTTTCGGCATTTCTACTTTCGGGAATATAATTAGAGGATAGATTCAGGGAAAATTACGAAAAACCCTTCAGAAGAAATATTTGGTATCGATAGTTGTATCTCATTATGAATGGGCTTAGTCGTAAATTTAACCATAAAAAAAGAGTAAAATTTGCAAGCTTAGAACTTTAGTGAGAAAAATATAAATATAATATAATATATTTAGTACACTACAATTTTTTAATAAAATGATAACGATATTAAAAACATTGTCGATTTCTTAAAATGCGTAGCTTGCATAATACCTTTATTATATATCTGTCATTACATATTTTTTTGTTGATAAATTGTTAAATATTTTGGACAATATTCTATCACTATTGGATAATATATTTTGGGATACATATAATAAAAATACGGATTCAAGAATTTTATTTTTATTAAAATGGAAAATTTTATTTTAAGGTAATCATACAATAAAATCATGGATTAAGATAAAATTACCCTTAAATTCAAAAGTTAGAATTACTATCCACCACTACACATTGCTTCCTTTTTTTTTTTTTTGTCTCTGTCCCATTATTCATAACCAACACTATTTTACATTTTAACTTCATTTTCTACACTCTATTCTTATTTTTGAGTAAAAATATTATTGTTCTGAAACTTATTCTGGGTGTTAGGGTATTAGTTTTATATTCATGACGGAGTTCTAATGAATTAGTTAATTTTTAAATAATCGCCAAGTATTAATATTGAAAGATTTGTTTCAGGCGCTAAGTTTTTTTTCCACTGTATAAATTCGTCTACCAAATATTTTTTTCACCAAATAGACCCGTCTACCAAGTTTTAGAATATTAAAAGATATTCATATCGCCAATTAAAATTTCCTGCACACAGACATTTGCCCTAGTCCCTATTTGTGAGTGAAAATTACTATAAGATTACTACTTTCACAAAAAAGTTGTAGTGTTTGCACAATTTTTTATTTTTATCTTCCACATGGATAATAAATAGTAAATAATTTTAACCTTCACGTGTCTAAATGACTTGTTAAACGATCGAAGTTCCTTAGCCAGAATATCAATTTTCAAAATATATATTATAGCTCTTGTTTCATGAAAGCCTAATTTACAAAATTATCAATTTTATAAATGTATTTTTATTCTTAAATTTATCACTAAATATGATAAATATTTAGTTAATAGTAACAATACAACAATAACCTTTAAAATATTTTATTCTCTCCATTTTGATTTAAATATTTTAACTTTTTAAGACGTTATTAAATTATATTTATGTATTGTACTTTAAACAAATTGCGAAATTTTTAAAAATATTTGATATATTTTTGATTTAAATATTAAAAATATTCTCTCCATTTTATTTAAATATTTTAAGAATATTTTATTTTCTCCATTTTGATTTAAATTTAGAAAATAAAAATAACGTTCTATTTTTTAAATGTTATATTTTTTAATATATTTGATAAATATAAAAATAATATATAATTATATTTTTAAAAATTATAACAATTAAATTAGAACGGAAAAAGTAATACCATTGTTGTTAAAAAAAAAGGGCAGTAATTGGAAAACAAGTGTCTCCTAAATACGTTGCCCATATAATGTGCACAGGTGAATTTATTTTGATATATGTATATATATAAGCTCAGTTTGATACAAATAAAACGTGTTTTAGATAATATCTTTTGGTAAAATATTTTCTGAGAAAATAACTTATTTTTTGATATTTAGTGGTTAAGCTGAAAATGTATTTTTATAATTGGTTTTTGAAATAAATTTAACAATCATGTTATTACAAATTAATGTAAGTATATTTTAATTTTTTGAATAACATAAATTAAGTTCTTACAATGAAATTATTTATTTATATGTATATAAAAACTTAACATATGATATAACAATAAGAATGTTCATTATTCATAGGAAAATTTTTAATAACATAGTGGTTTTAAAAAATTTTAAGAATAAGAAAATTTAAAATTTAAGAAATAAATGTGTATATATGATTCAATACAAAAATACTAATTATGCATATATTGTGAAAATAAAAATAAATATACTTAATTTAAAAATAAAATAAAT
>JAUMHB010030190.1:0-14504 GCA_032359685.1 Pittosporum tobira | reverse complement strand
TCAACGGTACAACGGTAATCAACAGTACAATAATAATCAACGGTAATCGACACTAGATGACCGATAGTTCAACAGTAATCAACAGTACAATGGTAATCGACACTAGTTGATCGATAGTTTAACGGTCGTCAACGTCAATCAATAGTACATCAGCAATCAACGGTAGTCAATGGTAGTCAACAATAGTCAACTGTAATAAACGGTAATCAACGATAAACACTAGTTGGTCTATAATTCAACAATAGTCAATTGTAATTAACAATAATCAACAATAATCAATGGTAATAAACAATAATCAGCATTAACTGACCATTAATTCAACGACAATTAAGTAAAAACATATACATCGTGGTTTGTCTCAAAAATCAAACTCATAAGTAAATCAGTAATTGTAGCATCAGTGAGCATAATAGTCGAAGTAGTAAAATTATTGAATTTCTCCAAAATCCAAAACACCAAAATAATTGATTTGGTAGAATTTTGGATAGTATGATTAGTAGCAACGACATCAGCATAAGCGATTAGAGTTTATCATAGGCTCTTGATACCATATTAGATTTTATATAAAAATATAAACTACAAACAAAATATAAGAGGAATATATGTATTAAACAATATAATAACAAAATTATATTAATATGACTTAAGAATTATGGAGTACATATGAGACTTTATATAAACATATTTAATGCTATGATAATTTACAAGTCAAATAACACAATCTAATTATATATCGAATACTAATTAATACTAATAATATAAATACTATAATATTAATTATACCATAAATACTAATACCATATATATTAGAACTACTATAATATACTATTAATTATATTATTATAATTAATATTATAATTTCTAACACAAACAATTAATGTATTAGAGCTCAGTAGATGGGATTTGAGTAAATTAAAAAAAATAAAAAATTATATTTAGTTTTAACAAAAAATAAAATAAAATTTTAAAACGAAACTTTATAAGCTATACCAAAAGAATCAAATTACAGGATTCTCATACGAGATTAATGGAGAGCTATTCTCATACTAGTCATCATGTCCAAGTTTGTCTAACACTTTATATTTTATGGTCCCAAAGTTTTCCGAATATTTAATTTCAGCTTTAAGTTTAGTATGAAAAATCAAATGAGGCAATGCGGTTCTGGAACAACTCCGTACACAGGTCACTGGATGACAAAGTAGTTCGAAATTCATCACAACCTTATTATATCTTGTGTATAATTTTTGTTTTAATTTTAATTTACACAAAAAAAAACAACCCTTTTGAACAAATATGAGACCAACTTCAGCATAATTTAAGTGACATTGGCTTTTTTATAATATGTTATTATAATTATTAAGTAATTGATCGTGCTTTCATGAGATTAATAGCATTTTTATTAAATTTTGTTTGACGAAAAAAGTACTATTTTTATTAATAATAAATAAAAATGAAACAATATTATCATGTATATCATATTCATACGTTTGACCTTAACATGACATAATTATAAAATTAAATATTTATTATTTTAAAAATATATACTAAATACATATTAAAAAAAAAAATTTATTTTTATTGGAAAAGAATGAGTATTAATTTAGGAAATTGATAATATTTTCCAACATTCTCTTCCTCTCAGGAATTCATGTCATTCAGGTTTTAACCAGAAAAATAAAATGAAAATTAATACATTCAGGTAAGAATAGCTCCCTGAAAATCACTACTACTAGTACTACTTTATTTGATAATAATACATTTTATTTTATTTTAAAGAATCCTTGAGAATAATAAGGAGTATCACTCTATTAATTTATTGGAGTCAACCGCCACGCCGCCAGCTCTTACGATGACAGATACTTGGGGCTTGTTGGGCTGTAGGAGTGAAAACTTAGTTTAAATTAAATTTTAAATTTTTATTAAAGTTAAATTTAAATTATAATTTTTTTAAATTTAAATTTAATTTATTAAATATAATTTTTTATTACGTTCTCAACAGTACTACCGAAGGAAGGGACACTTAGTTTATGGTTTTACGCTCCATGAAAGCGCGTGGAATAGTATCATAATCCTTCACGTCCTAGTGCTGATTTATTTCTTTGGCTTTGTTTTTTAGCCAAGTTCACGGTTATGGTGCAAAGGATATAAACGAGCTGACGGAGCAGAGGTCGGAGAAGATCAAGTAATCATTAAGGTATGGTAACAATATACTACTTTTCAATACGGAAACTTTACTCCGTCTACTCCACCATGCTATATATGTCACCGGTGTATAATTTAATGAATTTCTTTGGCCCAAAGACATAAATTACTAGCCGGTTGTGGCGTGAACCGCATCTCGCGCTCTTACTCGAACATTTTCTTCTTCATTCACTTTTGAAAATTGCTGTAACTAATTGTAATACAAAATTATTGATTTGGGCATAATTAATTCACAAAGAGATGATTGCAGCTCGAAACCAAGCGCTGATAGGCTGTTCTTTGCCGGCATTGGATTCGGCGGGCTTATCTTTCTCGGATAAGCTAGGGTTTTTGAACCTACCTGCGTCTGATTATAGAGTTAAGTGCTCGGGGCTTCCCAAAGCTGAATCAAGATCGAGTTTTTTAGCGCCTATTAAGGCAATGGAGACTTCTGGAACTTCGTACATCATCGGCAAAATTGAAGGTGGTACTCTTTGTTCCTTTTCACGTTATTACATGTGTATAATCTAGATAAAGGTAATTATTTAAAGTTCAAATAAATTGGCATGGCCGATATATCTACATTTGTTATACAACATGGTTTTGCTATAATTGTGTCAAATTGCAAATGAATCTGAGAGCTTTTGGTACTCTATTGTCATTTTTTGAGGTTCTAAAATTTAATTGATTACTAAATGTCAGGTGGGAATCTTGACCAGAGATGTGTGAATGGAGGGTCCAATATTGTCTGGCATAAATGTCCTGTTGAGAAAATTGACAGGCAGGAGTTGCTACAGCAAAAAGGCTGTGTCATATGGATTACGGGTCTCAGTGGCTCAGGTTTGAATACAAAATTATTGCACTTGACCAAGGTTTTTTTTTTGGCCAATGGACCCTTATAAATTTCTGGAACTAGCCAACTTTTTTTATTTTTTTTTAATTTATATATATATATTTCCATCTTTCTCATTCATATTTCACTAGGAAATGTTATTAATTGTATGTACTCTTAGTTATTGTGAAGTAGAAAATCATGTAGTGGAATCTCCATTAAATCATCTGAAATGAAATAAATCTGCCTTGCCTATCATATACTCTTATAAAATAAAAACAAATCTGCCTTACTTAAAATGAAAAAATAAAAAAAATCCGTCTTGGACTCAGTTTCTTTAAGTCTGCTGACGAGTCATAACATTATAACTATGGATGGGTTTGCACCAAAATCATAACTTAAAAAAAAAAAAAGGTACATTAGGAAGTTAAAATTTATGCACAAAAACAAACATATATCATTCAAAGGGGCGATGAACTAATATTTGGTGCAAAACTAGTGCCAACTTTGCAAACATTCATAATCTTTTGCATGAAACAAGGCTCTGTTTGTGTGCTCTTTCTGATTAGGTTGTTGAAATGCTTTGAGTATCAGTTAGTCAATTAATTGCCTATAGTGTTACGAAACATCTTTTCCATGTAGCGGAGTTTATTGGTTTTTTAACGGAACTGGATGTTACTTATTTCTGCAAAAATAAATTCATCAGTTGAGGCGCTGGAATGTCTTAAATATATGTGAGTATCCCTAACTCTAAGATATCTTGATAGAGGATGTATACACCGTAGGATAGGTAAAGCAATGCTGCTAAATAGAATTTTCACGATTGGATATGTATGGCTTCAGTTTCTGATATATTTCTACTGCTGAATTATATTTGATCGTAAACATGATCTGGGTGGTGCCTATTGGTAGGTGTCTATCGCACCACCAGTAATGTTGTCTATGAATATTATTTCCTTACGTTTTGTCATGATTTACCATCTTAGTTCTTTGACTTCTAAAGCCTCTTTGTATGTGACTTCAGGAAAGAGCACTTTGGCTTGTGCTTTAAGTAGAGCCTTGCACTTGAGAGGAAAGCTGACCTACATCCTTGATGGTGATAATGTTCGGCATGGTCTAAACCGTGACCTTAGCTTTAAAGCGGAAGATCGTGTGGAGAACATAAGAAGAATTGGTGAGTTTCTTTTCCTTGCATCACTGAGTTACTTCTCGACTTGCGTTCTTTTTATTCTAGTATTCTTGTCCAAAAGTGTTAAAAGTACAGATATTTTGTGATTTTAGGGGAGGTAGCAAAGCTTTTCGCGGATGCTGGTGTTATATCCATTGCTAGTTTGATATCTCCCTACAGAAAGGACCGAGATGCTTGCCGTGCTTTATTGCCAGAAGGAGATTTCATTGAGGTCTGTTAAATTACGAATCGAGCTGTATGCCTTAAGTTTCTGATGAAGGATTCAGTGATAATAGAAAAAAGTTAAAGCTGTCGAAAGTTTATTTGCAGCATTAATTTACTGACAAGACTTTCAGTTAGCAGGTTTTCTTGGATATACCTCTCCAAGTGTGTGAGGCAAGGGACCCTAAGGGTTTGTACAAGCTTGCACGAGCTGGAAAGATTAAAGGTATTTTGCGTGAATCAAAAGAAAATTGAAGGCCTGGATTTTGGATGATGGTCCTTTGCGTACATACTATATTTTCTATATGATTTAGTGCCTACCTACTTAACCGTAAAAGAGGAGAAAAGGAAGGAACAATTTTGTTGCAGTTTTTAAAACTAATTTTGGTGAGAATATATTGAAGGCAGGGCATCTAGAAATCTGGGTGTAGCTAATTAACCATCTCCTCTTTCCTAGTTTCCTACCTATAGTTTAAGTTAAATACGGTATCCATTTGAAATAATATTGCCATCTGAATGCTTATACCTTGTATTGTTGACATCGGTACTGAAATTAATATGTGAAACTGGTAATCTATCAATCGATTCGATTCCCAGGCTAAGTTTGAGAAAAAAAATCAGATAGTTTATTTATTTACCTTTTTCTCTTTTTCGGAATGTGTAATGCATTATCTTCCTACAGAGTTAAGAGTATGGTTCTTGGTTTAAAGGTAATTGTTTGCAACTTACATTTGCAGATTTTACTGGAATTGACGATCCGTATGAGCCACCATTAAAATCTGAGGTATGCATGCACTAAATATGAGATATTTTCACATTCTTCAACTCATGCTAGCATAGGCATCTGTTTGTGATTCTAAAAACATGAAGATCTTGGAACATACCAATACTACATTTTAACATCACAGCAGTTGTGTAGAAATAGGAATTGACAGGATTTTGTGGGGTTGCAGTCTGCTTCTTAAGTAATTAAACTTCATAAAGAATTACAGATTAATAAATCCTTGTCACTGTCGAATTAATTGTCTTACTTAACTAACCCCTGATATTTTCTTCTTCAACTTCTCATGACCGAGTTCCACATACTACAGATAATTCTACACCAAAAGGGAGATGAATGCCTCTCCCCATTTGCTATAGCAGAAAAGGTGGTTTCCTACTTGGAGCTGAAAGGTTACCTGCAGGCCTAGTTCTTGTGCAAGGCCATGAGCCTACCATAAAATTATATGCCAAATAAAAGAATTGCAAATTCTTTGCAGCTAGGAAACTCCTTGTTTCCTGCGTTATGTTTCAATCAATATATGATACTAGTGTTGATTTTGATGTCAATATTTTTTTCACTCAGATTTACTAATAACAGTTTTGAATTGATAAAATATTCAAATAAAAATAATTAGTGTCCAAATTAGTGAAGAGAAAAATAGAATTGTCCGACTAGTGGTACATGGGATATTGGATGACTTTTTTTTTTTTTCTTTGGTTCCTTTTTAAAATTTTGTTTTTTGAAAGTACTATTGACTGTGGTTAGTAACACACCTATTGGTGGGAAGATGTAGTCGTACATAAAATGGTTGTACTTAGCGTATAAAACTTCTGTTATTAGAAGTATCTAGAAAACGTCAAATATATGTTTTTTTTTTAATAAATAATTTGATATTATTTAATGTTATTGAACTTTTAATGAATTGAACTTCAAACTAGTTAAATTTAAAATCAACTTGTTAAATTAAATAAAAAATTTTAAACGAATTCAAACCAATTCTTAAATAAACCCAACTCAAACTTTAATTCAACCATCAGCTCGTTTAATACCTTGATTAGCAGTGATGTTCAAGGAAGTATGTCAGAAGGCTCAGAACAACACCATCGCTATCAAATTAGAAATTTGATGGTTTTTCGTGTCAAAGAGCTTTTCAATCACTAGAGAGCGCATCACGATTTTCCCGTTTTAGAATACAATACGTGGCATTATTGCCGCATGAGAACGTAATGCATCGTCACTTCTCCACAAAACCTATTGGAACTCTACTCGGTGGTGTATGTTTTGGTAGTCTCTCCAAATCATGAATGACTCGGAGAGTTTTGGGAGTCAAACTCAATATTCATTTTTGTTTTTATGTAAAATGGGTTTTTCAAATTCAAGTAGATCCCATGTGTTTTAAACCCGTTTGCTCAACTTTAATTTTTTTTTTTTTTTTTTTTTTAATTTAAAAGTTTGCTTATTGCAGTGTCAACGATCCATGTTTGACGAGTCTTTTTTTTCTAAATTTAAATAACGTACTTAGTAAATAACAATTACTTTAATTAATCCAAATTATCTAATTAGCTTAGTATAATTGATAAAAAATTTAAAAACTCATCATTTCTAATATTTATTATATATTAAATATATTAAAAAATATAACACACAAAGATATTCAGTATAAATTTGCTTAATTTATTTTTAAAAATATTAGATAATAATATGAACAACATAGAGCAAACACTCTTATATAAATTCATGTTCTTTTTTTTTATTATTTTATTTTAGTTGTAATTATTACAATTACTAACAAATAATAATTTATTTTAAATTGCATAAATTGATAGCAATAAAACAAGATTTAAAATTTTTCAAACTCATTTTCTGCTGCAAACTCAATTTTCGCAACATTTAATTTTAACTGTTTCAGCTGCATAAATTTTTACTAAACGAGCCCTCAGTCTATGAACATTGCCCTCAGTCTATGAACATTACCCTCAGTCTATGAACATTACCCACACCGAAGTAATCTCCCTTCTATACTTATTTCCTCTTCATGTTATAGGACAAAATCTCAGTCAATAATGATTTAATCTTTAAATGAATGGTTGAGATTACAAGCACGGAAGGGAGCTAGATCCGCCCAGATCGTGTTCTTAATAAGGCAAACAAGTGAAGGGAATCTAAGAAAAAGCACCATCAACATGCCAATAAATGGTTCAATTTATGAGACAAATATAACAAGTGTTCATATACTCACCATAACCAAATTTGGTCAAAATCTTAATCCATATTGATGAGTAAAACGAGAACGGAGAATGAGTGCAACAGTTTTTACTCCTTCCCTAGGAATAGTAACATTAACAATCAAAGTATTGTTCTACATATGAAATTAGGAAAGAATATGATTTCAGAAATATGGAAACCAAGTCATATTGCAAGCGAGTAAAAGAAACAAGATAATCAATTACATGAACCTTAACAAGTAAAAAGTCAATAACAACCTTGAAAAAGGTGAGAGGAGAGGGTTTTTGGAGGGGGGAAGAGAGATACAAATTACATGACTTATGGAAAAAGATGGATGCACCCAATTCAGTTCAATCGCTGATATGCCATCAAGAAGCAGGAAGCTAGGGCAGTGGTGAAGGACCTGGCAATGGAGCTGACAAACTCAAACACCATTGTCCACCGGCGCTCCCGCAGATCACAGAGAGTAGAAATACAATTCACTGCAATTGACAACACCGTGTCCATCACTTCATTCAATCTGCTACCCACTAATAGTGACCGAGACTGAGAGAGTAAATGATGAACCAAGCCTCGAACTTCCTGATTAAGGAACCCTTTTCATTTTCAAGACCTGGGAAATTAGAAAAAGGCGACGGTGATTATTGCAATTTTGGAAGTTTGTCAACTTCCTTAGCCTCGTGTATCATCGACAAAATCAGAGTGCACGTAATTAATGTGGTGCATGCACCAACTTTCAAATTGCCAAGTAAAACAGAAAATTAGACACCGTGTCGCCCTTTTACTCATTAGCAAAAATTAAACTAATATATATATGGAGTCTCATCCAGGTATAACATGGGATGAAAACACTATTTCATCTCACGCAAGATCCACTGTCTAAATATCAATAGTGTGATTGTGAATTATTATCATCCACTATTAATAGTGACATAAATATTTTTTTTAATATGGGGATCATCCGCTACTAATAGGAGCGGATGATAATTTTCTTATTATATGCGACTAATAGTCGTGGATTGTCTCCATATAAAAAAAATTATCCGCTAGTATTAAAAGCGGATGGAATGAATACTGATTGTTGATATCAACACACGAACGGTGGATCTTGCATGGGATGAAATAGTGTTCTCATCTCATTTTGTTCCTGGATTTGGCCCTTACATATATATATATATATATATAGATATAGATAGATAGATAGATAGATATAGATAGATGCGTATATATACTTTAGTCAAAGAATAATAAAACCATTGGGAAAAGTGAAATGGTGCTCCACATGGTAACGGCAGTAGACATACCACTAGAACTAGCATATAATATTATACCATGCTTTATTATGTTTTTTCAACTGAAGTGGCGCCACCAACCAGCCAATGGATCTTATAAGAAACACTAGATCTTTTAAACCCTAAATAGAATTTTGATGGTTTTTGTGTCAAAAGAACCTTTCAACCACTAGAGTGTAACATAATTTTTTTCATATGTAGGATAGAATGTGAGGAGTTGCTTCATAAGAATATAACTCAGGCTGCAACAAGTCACAAGGAACCAACTTGGAATCTCACTCTTAACATGTCATTAAGTACCAGCACATGTTCTTAATTGTGAGGCAAAAGGCGAAGGATGATAGAAAAAGCACCATAAAAAATTGTTACCAAAATCTCCTTTTCGAAAAAAATAACAACAGAGGATCAAACAGCTACAATACTTATCAGGGAAAAAAGGATCAAAAGGCTACAATTAATTTCTTAAGTTAACCACTAAAAGATACACAATTGCAAGATGGGAATGACATAAATTTAACAAATATAATTTGGTCAGGACCATTTCAGCCGCCTATCAATCTGAACAAGTGCAGAAATCCATGATATTGTTGCAATGTAATACTAATAACCTTGAAACTTTACCTGCATGGCAATAGAGGGTAGCCATCTCTCGCCCCTAGTCTTTTTCAACTCTGTGATTCTTTCTTCCTCTCTTTTGGCAGCTGCTTTTGCTGCTGCGTCTCTAGCTTCAAATTTAGCTAATGATTTCTGGCAAGCATTTTGTGCTGCGGTTATTATATCCATCCCGTCAACCACAACAGATTCAAGTTGGCATCTAAACTGTGAGCCATAATCGTATTAAATAAGGTGAAATGCAATTAATATTCATACCATAATGTAAAATCAATAAGAAGAAATAATGAATCTGTTGAAGAAGAGGCAAACCTTTTTAGATTTTTCATCGACTTCTTTCCCTGGAATAATTCTTGGTCTTTTTCTTGGTCCCTGAAGTTCATCTGGAAATGTATATACAATTTAGCTAACAATTACTCTCACAGTACAACTAGGAAAAGTGGACACGTGTATCAAAGGAGGACTCCAGGCAATAACCAATTAAGTCTTCAATCATGTTGTTCTGGATTAGGTCACAAAGAAATGGCTCATAGATGAATTGGTGAATATTCATACTGCATTCCTCTCTGCTTCCTAGTGAGTCCAATTTTCTCTAACAGTCCAAGGGAGAGGATGAAGCCTACCACTACGTGGACCTGAGCGCTGATGTGGGTGTTTAGATATAGTATTTTTCAGAGGAGCTTGATGAAGCTCACAAAGTTAGTTAGCTAAAATAGGAGATAATTTGTATATGACGGCAAAAGTATAGATAAGTTTGGCCCCCAAGTGTGGGGATTGGAACCAACGACCTTGAGGTTATTACTCCTCAAGGCCTCTGCCATCATTTTATATACTTATATTTTAATAAGCGAGTTGTTAATCCAAGTAACTAGAGCTTAGGATGACACAAAAGGGACGTCAGACAAAAGCCCTAATCATCATTCTAACACCTTACCACCAAAGTGCCAGCAATTAATTGTATACTCCCTCCATCCCAAAAAGGAAAACCAAATCACCTAATATACGTAAATTAAGAAATACTACTTTTAAGGTGAAAGAATCATTCTACACCACATAAAATTTGTTTCTCCTCATAAAACTCTTATTCTTTAAATATACACCACATAATCTCCTTCATTTATGTGTTTGGTCTTTCATTTTAGGACCAAAAAAATCATGCCTTTAGTCTTCCTTTTCGGGACGGAGGTAGTAACTGACAAGCTTGAACCCATGACCCATATCTTTGCTTACGGCGTTTTTAAAACTTTCTGTGCTGGAGGTTTATGGTCATAATAGAAACTATATGCAAATCACGGTAGTTTGATACTTGGACTTTTACAAGACTCGGATCACAATATTGCAGTGTAAGAACCAATTTTTTTCTTGATCTAAGAAAAATAATATTGAAACGTTTGATAAGATCTACTTACCTACGTGATCAAACACTATCCCAACGGGTGCATCCTTAAACAATCTAACACCACCTTCATCAATCGTGGAATTGTTCTTAGAGTCGTGAATAGCATCACCCACTATTTCAATGCTCTTCTCTATTATGTTGTCAAGAAGCTTTTGGGCCTGTCAAGGGAACATCATGGGCAATAGGTTAGAAGCAATTTAAAACATCAGTATTCAGTAAAACTAAAATATATATAGTGACTGCAGCTTAGCACTTTACTGCTCTTACCTAATTCCTGTTCGATCTTAGAATGTTTCTTTGAAGTTTAAAACAAAGTCAATTAATAATGAAAAATCTTAATTAATGCAGAATTTTCCCACATGAAGCACTTGACGAATTCCAAAGATAACGAGCATTGTCTCACTAGACACCTGATGGAATGTAATCATTATTATACAAATTGTTGTGGAATATTTTCTTGTTCACTACACAAACAGAGTGTAAGAAATGTCAAAGTAGGAAGACGATCTTTGAGATAGACGGTGAGAAATGTGCTTTCTCTATAAGTTCCATAGCAAGTACTTACTCCCCTATATATCAACTCCATGATCCATAGTTTTTTCGGAAAGAGGTACGCAATGTCATGCCAAAGCCAGGCCAGTAGTACCTGGTAACCCTCAATCTTGGACGGTGGGAGGGATGGACTACACTCGAACCTAGCTATTCTAGGGCCAATTACCTATTAAATAAAAAGAAATACCCCCGAACTTTGCTATCGACATGGAAGACAGTAACACCTTGCTATTGAGTGGAATTAAGAAGAAAGTAGTGGGAAAGAAAAAGGAACCTTTATTTGGTAGTGCTTGATTTCACGAGTCTTTTTCTTGTCCTCTAGATTATCACGATAGCTGGCATTTGCTGCTGAGCCACCGTTGGAAGAAGTAGAGACAATACCGTTGTTAAAAGTATTGGTGGCAACGGAATCTATGGCAGCTTTCCATTCAGCGTCTCCGTCTTCTTCTCCACTGCTGCTGCTGCTCCGGTCCTCGCCCATCCCGGTAGCTGAGGTTGAGCACTGGCTTTGTCTGTCGTCAGTCTGGACACTGTCTAAAGTGCCAGACCCAGACCCAAAGGTTAGAGAGTTAGTTGGGCCTTCTAGGCCCTTCTTGACGGCCCAGGCCTAATTTAAGTAGGTCTCAATTTTCCCGCAGTTGAAAGAGAAAAACGGAAGGTAGCAAAACTAGTGCAGTCGACTGGTTACCGGAAGCCTAATTACATCAAGTCAAAAAGGTGTAAATAAGTATATAATGGAACAGCCCAGCAAGAATCGAATGTTCATAACATGGGCTGGGCCGTGTGAAAACCAAACGACCCCTTTGAAGCGCCTCCTCTGCAGTTTGCATACGCTGGTTTATTTTAATTCACAGTTTGCATACTCGTAATTTCACTTTAGCCCGACTTTAAAGTGCATTGATTGCTTAGTAGATTTTATTTACCAGTATTTGTTTGAGTTTTGCTGATATTGTAGTAACCATTTTATCTACAGAACTATTTGTTTCACAATTATGTCTTACATTTTTATTCAGAATATATTAATAAATAAAATTAAAATATGTGATGTATTTGTGAAAATAACAATTCTTTCATTATATCTTTCACTATTCATTTTATTTTTTTTATTTGGCGTGGTATGTTTTTGTTAATTTGTTTTTTTTGGTCGAACACTCTAACTTAATCTTGACTTTTAATTGGACATGTGGTGGGTTAACGAGTGTGATGACTCATATGGATCAGGTCATTTATAAATGGTGTGACTCTCGAAAGTTCGGATCAGGTCATCACATTTTTATATTCAAAATCAATTAAAACTCAACTACACATTTTATCCCAAACTAATTTGGATAAGCTGAAAAGGATCCCAAACTAGCTTAGGTAAGCCGAAATTAAGAGATCAAGGTCAGTAGTGTAACAATATTCGTGAATCCTTGGGCAGAAACTGATGAAGGGGAAGAGAAGGCTAGTGATGAAAAGAACACCGAGGATCATGACAAAGTTGGTTTTCAGGACTTTGGATAATATATTCATTGGAATTTTTGTTTTCTTAGTTTACAAAATCATTTATGAGTAAAGGAATTCAATAATATTGTTCGAGTGATAACTGCCTTGAATTCATGTGTTGGTATTTCTCAATCTCATCTGTAATTGGCACCACTAATATTAAAGAAAATGGTAACTAAAACACAACTTTTTCAGACTTGAGAATGAGTTTTGACTTTTGATGGTCTAGCAATGTTCTCACTTGAACTCAACCCTGCCCTGCAGCTTTTCATTAGTAATATTATTAGAATCCTTTCTCATCACTGAAACACTGATGCGGAGCGGCACATGCAGTAGGCAAACTATTGGAAAAGGGCAAAAGATTATTAGGCAATTAATTAGTTTATAGGATAATTTAGGGACAATATATGATTATTTTGCACTAAAATTATTTTAATAACAATCAACTTGTTGATTAACTAAAATTATTTTGTGAAATTTAGGTTTATTTCATTTGGATTTGAGATGAATTTTTTTTACTACGAAGCATCCATGTTGGGTTCTACCCTTTGTCCACCCAACTTGGTACCACGAACCGATAAGATTCACATTCCTGGTGTCTTCCTTTACTCAGCAGTATTGGGTTTGTACTAGGTTGGTTTTGTCGAACTTCAATATTTTGATTGCATTTATCTGGTAATTGGATTTGAGTATGCGTTAACTTTTGATATATAGGGTTAGCCTCAAAGATGATCAGGTCATTTATTTTGTAGTGGTGCGAATGATGGGGGGAGCAGATGGTTGAAGCACTCGAAATGTTTGGTCCTAGGGGCAGTTATGAAAATTGCAGCTTTCCAGGAAATGTGGATTTAGTGAACCGGTTAGTGGCAACCAGCCAGTTACTGACGGGTGAGCCTTTTGGTACATAAAGCTTGTCCCTTAAAAGCTGACTCGCTGCTGGTCATTTATGATTATGTTTCAAACAATCCTTATTTTCCGCAGACCAAAATAATGGCAAACACAAAAAATGTAAAGAACACTCAGACTTGAAATTTAAATTCACTCAATTTTATAAACTTACAAAAATAGTCAAAGAAAATAATATAATACCAATAGATAACTAACTCTCAATTTTTTTTTCACTTTTCAAATCGTCACAAATTTTATTTGGATCGGATCACAAACAAATCTAAATTACACAAATTTGAGATAAAACTCAACAATTTTCTAACTGTATTATCTTACCATTTTTAAAAAATAAAAAATAAAAAATATATAGTATCAAGTAGTAAGTTGATATGCTGTGGGTTAACAATGATAAAGTGGTCCCCCACTTAACCACTAAATTTGGAGATCAAACCTCATGGGCCGGTTCAAATTTTAGATTATTTGATGTACTTATTTAATGATACACAATTTTATTTTTTTTAAAAAAAATGAGAAGTCAAAATATATGTATTGTGCTGGCTATTCATAAACCTCCTAAATTGATTACAGTTTTTCTTTTTTATATTTAAATTGTTTTTAATTTGTAATTTCATTTCTTAGACGCGTTCGTTTAGAAGCTTCTAACACCAAACACAACAATTGTGATAAATGAGTAATCACTTTCTAGTGTGGACATCTTAAATACTATCACATCTTAAGGGCATGGCCTGGCAAAATTCACATCTTAAGCTCTCTTATATTGACTAATTATAATTGCCACCCCCTTTCGGGTCTACCAAATGATGTTGTTTTTTTATTATTATTATTATTATTATTATTATTATTATTATTATTATTATTATTAT
>JAUMHB010030168.1:8532-21952 GCA_032359685.1 Pittosporum tobira | reverse complement strand
CAAATAACTTCTAATTTATTTTTATATATGAACATAAATTCGATCAACTTTAAAAAATTATAATAGATTATTATTTATAAAAAAAAAAAAATCAAAGAGTTTGTCTTAAAATAAAATTTAAAAATTTATTTATCAAATAAATAAATAATTGATTAATATATATACATAATATCAATTGTTTTAACTTAGACCTAATTAAATATTAAAAAAATTGTATAAAATATTATAATAATTTTTTATAATATATTAATTATTAATTGTGTGTAACTCGAGTAACGCCAGATATTCGAGCTATTTTATATTAACATGCACAAACATTTATAATTATTATTGAAACCAACTATCCACTATTATTATTAATGCAGGTTTCAGATTGGGGTTGGGATACAAAGTCTTTCGGTTCTTGAAAGTGCATGTATTGAATATTTTTATCTCGACCAATCCCCCTCTTGACAGTAAACTAGAGAAACTCGCTAAAGAAGAGTTGACAAATGAATTCAATTCCAATGACTCTTTTCTTCCGAGTAAACATCTTGTTTGTTTGTCTACCGTTTTCTCATTATTCGTCTTGAATTCAGGGTTTTCTGTAATTAATCATTTTTATTTTTTATTTTTTTGTTGCAGGGCCTCTAAGAGCAATTAATTTGTCGAATTTACACTCATCAGATGGGTCCGCCCTTCGATTTGCTTACGAGGTTAGGCATCTTTACTCTTATGTAAAATTGGAGAAACTTTTGATAGTCAATTTTTGAGATTGTAAAGTTCAAAAATAGGCTATGGGATAAGTTTCAAAAGTAGTAAATATGGTAATTAATAATATTTTTAGCTAGTTTACAATAGTAATAGTTTTTTGTATTGTGATATTAATTTTAAATTTTAAGATTTAATAAATTAATTTTAAAAAGTCAAAATATATAGCTGACTTTGGAATAAAGGAATAGCTCGTAGGAAGAAGTGTCATTGGCAGGCAATATACACTTTTTATGCATGTGGTATAATTCCTTGGTGCAATATTCTTCAGTTAATAATGCCAGCCAATGATGTTCCTGCCTAATTTCATTTTGAATTGGCTGTTACAATTTCAGGGAGTTCCAGGTGCATACAGTGAGTCTGCGGCTGAAAAGGCATACTCGAATTGTGAAGCAGTTCATTGTGAACAATTTGACGCTGCTTTCGAAGTAAAATCTTCTACCATTTATTGCTCCCTAGTTGTTAACCTAAAACATTGTTAAAACATATCGACCTAAAAGAGATTAAACATATCAAACGAAAAAACATGAAAGTTAAATAGATGACTTGTCAATCTAATTACAGAATACGATATGCACACGTACAACATAGTTACTTAGTCTTTTTAATTTATATGACTGGTTGTTATTTTGATAGCAAAGTTGTAAAAATATGAACATCTCAAGGCAACAAACCTTGGTCAAATGATTGAAATATGTCGTTGAGTAGAAGTTTCAGGTTGTATGAATTATTGTATTATTGTTTTCTCCGTGGTAAGTGAAAAATGGTACAGTTTTCCCTTTTCTACATTTAAGTGGGTTTCTACGACAAGGTGTTGGGTCTGTAGTAAGTATATTTAGCTGTGATGCGCAGGGTTTTGGTTTTGTATGTGATGGTGAATGGTGAAGGGAAGACAGGAAAAAATGCTCTGTCATTAGGTTTATGGTGGTCAATTTATATAGTAGCTTTTTGAGTTACAATTTTAGGAGGTAGAGGCAAGTGAAATGTCATTATTAGTTTTGCAATTTGGACTTAACTTCTTTCTTTTGTGATTCGTTATCTACTGTCTGTATGCTCTTGAGAGTTCTGTTTTTTTTTTGATTCCCTAACTTGGCCTACAACTGTATGTCATGATATGGCGCAATATAACCTTAGTTCAACTTCTAGGACTATGGCAATGGATTTTTCAATCTCTTTTCTATATATTTTTTTTGTTCTACCTTTAATCTCTTTCTCTCTATTGATAGATAAGTTTAGCCCCAAGTATGGGGATTAGAACTAGCCACCTTGAGGTTATTCCTTAGACTCTGCGATTCCTACCCCGTGATGTTTCTGTTCGGTCTCCTTTCTTCATCTTTCTTTATATTTATTTTGAGGAGGCCCCTGCTCTTCTTCTCATACTTCTTTGTTTTGTAGCATGTGAGCCATCACTACAGGTTACAGCTATAGCAGTAAACCCTTACAAAAATTTGGAAAGTAACAAAGTAGGAACATTTTAAGAATGGCTATAACTATTATGTCATTTTAGCTGTTACTACCATGTTAGTCTTGGAATGTCGCAGACTGGCTACATCTGAACTAGTTTGCTTAAATATTTGCAATTCCTAATTTCCTCTCTTTTTCCCTCCATAGAGATGATATCCAAATTTTTAAACAATACTTTGTATAAAGGAGATACATTTATATATATTTAACAGAAACAGGTATTCTCGTGTATACAAACATGTTTTCTGTTCATTGTAAATGGATCCAATTATACGGCAGGCTTTAGAAGGGTGGCTAGTTGACGGAGCAATTTTACCAATTGAAAATTCCCTAGGAGAAAGTATCCATAGGAATTATGACCTTTTACTTAGGCACAGGTTGCATATAGTTGGGGAAGTGAAACTGGCCATACGACACTGCTTGTTAGCTAACCATGGTGTTAAACTTGAAGATCTCAAAAGGGTTCTTAGTCATTCACAAGTACGTATACGTTACACTTGCTCTTGATTCATTTATCTAACTGACTCCTAAAAATTTGCTGAGACCTATCCGTTCTTCAGGCTCTTGCACAGTGTGAAAACATGTTAACAAGGTCTGGAATGGTCAGGGAAGCTGTGGATTATATTGCTGGTGCTGCAAGGTAGGTCCAAATGGCTAGTCTGCTAACTGATTGCTGGCTCATCCATGGTGTAAGCTGAAAAAGCTTCATAATTTGAATAAAATGTCCTAGTTATGGTGGGATCGTTCCCAGATCCTGTTATTTGTGAGATCCTTTTGCATTGGGTAGTGGGTACGACCTTTTATTTTTTATTGCGGGCATAATTTAAATCATGTTTGTTTTGAATGTAGTTTGTTGCTTTCCACAAACTCAAATATGTAGGAGCAGTTGCTACCATTGCAGCTGCAAGGATCTATGGATTAAATGTACTTGCTCAAGACATCCAGGTAAGCTCAGTAGCTCTATTGTGATCAACACTCCTTTCTGAGTTTCTGGGTTATACAAATCTGTAAAAATCATTTGTTTTAATTCCCTTTTTTTCCCCACAGGATGATTATGATAATGTTACTCAATTCCTCATGCTGGCAAGGGAACCTATAATTCCAGGCACTGATAGACCTTTCAGGGTTGTCCTTCACAATTTATAAAGGAAAATTGAGAATAAAATCATCTTAATTCCTACATATTTTTCAATATCTTAAAAATCAGCTTTGTAGTATTTGGAGTTGTATTTTCATTCATGTGTCAGACAAGTATAGTGTTCTCACATGAAGAAGGTCCTGGCATGCTTTACAAGGCACTTGCGGTTTTTGCTATGAGAGATATTAACCTTACTAAGGTAGGTTCCAATCTATTGCAATATGGTTTCATTGTTCTTGGAAGCCTGATTTATATCTCGAAACCTTGCTAATATGCTATCCTACCTCAATTTTCTGCTGAACTCGCTTGGAAGCCATCCCCTTCAGAAGCAAGCTTTGCAAACACTTACCAACAGCCTGAATAATTTCCTAAGCATGGATACGTAACCAACCCCACAAACTGGCTTTGATAAAGTTGTTTATCTAGGACACCCCTTGACTTTGAGCATTTCTGTCCAAACTACAACTATATTCTAACGCAGGGACTTTCCATATCTTTTCTATGTCGATTTTGAAGCGTCCATGGCAGACTCTAATGCCTAGAATGCTTTCGTGCATATGGAGGTGTGGTTTGTATAATTTCATATTTTCACTAGGTATTGAGTGAATTGGGTCTTTTGTATGAAAGATAGCTAAATGTATATTTTATTTCCTGTCCATAGGGTGCTGGGAAGTTACTCCGTAGATGTTAGCATGATATGAGTGACCTCTTAGCCTGGTAAGCTATTGTCGGTCAGTGTGTGTATGTGTCACTCTGTACTCACTTCGTTTCAAAATTAAAAATATCTTTAAAAAATTATAATTTTTTAAAATAGATGTTCGATTATAATTTTTGCATGAAATGAAAGTGTTTTTAAAATAATTTATTTTTTAGAACTGGTGCAAAATTTCATGTAGATTTATGATGAAATAATAAATTAGAAGCATCATGGTGTTCAATGATACTAAAATAGAAACCTAACTCTAATTTTCAGAAGGTTTCGAAAAAAAAATGTGTTGCCATGAGGTCCAATTGTGTTTGATCAGAACCTCTCTTAAGCAGTTTCTGATACTCATCCTCGCTATCCTATTTTGTTTCAGGACATCAGATTTTGAGAAAGCAAGCCACTTCGAAGAGAGGGACTGCGACATGTACAACGATGTGCATTTTTCGTTTGCATGTCTACGTAAATTGCAAATTGATTGTGAGCTTTAGAGCTTTCTTTTGAATATAATTAATTTGAAGACATATAGAGAATGTCTTGTTTGACACGATGGTCAAATACTCATTTGTTTAAAGGCATCTAGTTTAAATCACAGCAAAAATCATTTTTTTATCGATAAATAGATATAAAGTAGTTATTTAAGACCGACTATATTGAGTTTAAGACTAAAATAATAAATAAAAGGTCAATTGTTTTTTATGTTTTCCTCAGAAACCTCACTTTATCTCATGAAACTGAGAATTAATTTAAGGCTTCATTGTTTCAAGGAATATAACTCGCAGAGAATTTTTTATATAAGAATTATTTTTGTAGAAAATATTAGTATTTTCGGATGTTTGATTGATAAATTAAAAATGAGACAAAACTTATTTTCCTATGTTTCGCATCAAAAATAAATTTCTTAAATATTTTAATTACTGTTCTTTTTATATTATGTTTAAAAAAAAAGAAAAACTATTATCCATCCTTAGATCCTCAATTCCTTTATTTCTAGTATAAATAAATACTAATATTATTGATTAAACATAATAGTATATTATTTAAAAAAATAAATCAAACATGTAATTTGAAAAAAATATAAAATTTACGTAAAATATAATTTAAGAAAAAATAACATTTCGTTTTCCAAAACAACAAAAAATTCATTGACGGAAAAAGTTTATTGATACTCATTTTCCGAACGAAAGTCAAACATATAAAAAAAATTGAAAATATATTTTTTAGAAAATATATTTTCAATAGATTTAAGTAGAGATTTAGTTTTGTTTTCTCGATGATTTAATTTGATTTAATAATAATTTTACTAATGTACTCGTTAGTACTCTATCCACAAAGTCAAACAAGAAAAAAAGTTCAATTACGCTCTCTCAAGTTTCAAGTTTTTACATTTAAGTCTTTATTCTTTTCCTACGTTCTTTTCTTGCCCAATTAACTGAAAAGGGTTGCGCATTTCAGATTCGCATGGCGGTTGGCAAGGACTAGAAAACTGATACCCAAAAAAATGAAATTAGTAAACACATGTACACGTATCTAGTGAGATATAGAGAGAGAAAGTATAAACATATTATACAGCATAAAATTTTGTCAGATCTGGAGATCTCCCAGGCCCCAAATTGAGTTTTGATTTTGTGGTGAATGGAAAATGGAGTACATCGACAATTTGCCGGCAATGGATCTGATGCGGTCCGAGAAGATGACTTTTGTTCAGCTCATTATTCCCATCGAGTCAGCTCACCGAGCCATCACTTACCTCGGCGAACTCGGTCTTCTTCAATTCCGTGACGTACGATCGTCTCTCTCTCTCTCTCTCTCTCTCTCTCTCTCTCCCTACATTACTATATTTATTCATATCTGTGTTCAGCTTAGCAATCTGATATTACTGCTAATATCTACCACTGCTAATAATGTTTTTGTGATTTTGAATTGATTTAGGCGTTGTTTCTTATGTTAATCATTAACATTAATGTTTTATTCATAGTTTAATTGAATGTAAGCTCACAAACTCACACACGCACCGCATACTATTTTGCTCAATTACTTGGGTGCAAGCACAAACTTACTCTTAGCGAGACGAGGAGCATAATAGAAAACGGGGAATGAGCTTGTGTTCATCCTACTAGATGGGCATGCTGTAATAGAGCTAAGTCTCTTTAATATTTTGGGCTACTAGTACTACGTAGTTGTGCTATGTTTGGGGCGTATTACTTGTACAAATGACGTTGTATTGGTAGCTATGCTGATCTAGTAAGAATGTAGGATGAGCATGTGCTCATACATTGTGCCCCTTTTGGATTATAAATGTGAGTAAGTGTGATTTTGAATCATTACGGTTGGTCAAATAGTTTTCTCTCTTGTTCCCCCCAATAAACATATAGGATGTTCACCTACCATAAATTTATTTCATGGCCATTCTTCTTGGATTAATTGTTATCTTCCATCTGTACCCTCTTGAATAAAATTAGAATATATTTTTTTCTCTTTGAATGATCTTTCTTGGATGTATATAATAAAAACATATTGACTTGCATGATGAAAGTGTGAGAATCATAAGAATCCTTTGAAGCATTGGCGTCTTTAGTGCTATAGATTGATTATGATTTTGAATCCTCCTAACATTAAGCATTTTAGTTTCTACCTGTCAAAAATCGAAACTGTTTTATAAATAAGAAATTGTTATCCATTGCAAGATATGAAATCTGTTTGTACTATTTTCTAATAAAAACTATGGTAATATTTTGGCATTTGTGTAAATTTAATGAGTCACCCCTTTTCCCATATATTTAGGCAAGTTTATGCTCGTATCCTTGCCCCCATTTTAGGTGGAAAGCATTTTTGTTCCCTAATTGTTATTGCTATCTGATTACCCCACAATTGCAATGTATTTTCTTTGCAGTTAAATGCTGATAAGAGCCCTTTCCAACAGACATTTGTTAATCAGGTATTATCAATCATACCTATTATCAATATTGGAGGCCTTTTCCTGACTGTATTATGAATAAGCAAAATTCGTTCATGTGAATAAAATGTTTCTTGACTGCAACTAATTTGGTGTTTGGATGAGGTATTTGAGAATATATAGTCGAAAATGTTTGGTTTGTTTAGTCCAGTTCCAAGTTTACAAATACATTTACCTAACACAGTTTTTTTTATTGTCATATATTTCGTACTTGCTCATAACTTATAGGCTATTGTGCTCTCTCAAAAACCAGAAGCAACTGTGTTTCTATAAGAACCCATACCATGATGATCTATTTGTCTATTGAAAGCTTAGTAGAAATTACGAGTCTATAACAGTTTCAACAAATTAAAGACAGTATTCTTAGTATATAATTAGTTTGGCACTAGGTTTCATGTTCCCATATTCCTTAGTTATATGTACTAAGAGTGATAAAACTATGAGTCTCTGACCACTATAAAATTTAAACTTCTATTAGAAATATCTAAGTTTTGATAATCTCTGTAAGGACATTTACTTAACTTTCGGGGTATGAAATGTGCTCGTCATATATTTTACAGAAAATATCTATTTCAGTGCACCAGTCCCTATTCATAGTTTTTGTTTCATGCTTGGGTTATAATTTACAGGTAAAACGGTGTGCAGAAATGTCAAGAAAACTACGGTTTTTGAAAGATCAAATACATAAAGCTAGTTTGCCATCTTCTGCTCATCCTGGCATGCAACCAGATATAGAGCTGGAGGAATTAGAGGTCTAATTAATAGTTGTTACTCTACACTTATTCTCATATTTTACTTGACTAAGAAATTGCAAATTGCCATTAGGGAAAAGGGCAAGGAGGTCAGTTACTTCTCAAAATTTTATTTTGGCATCTTTCTTTTGATTTCAGATACAACTTGCTGAGCATGAACATGAGCTAAATGAGATGAATAGTAACAGTGAGAAGCTGCAACAAACATTTAATGAGCTGCTAGAGTTTAAAATGGTATTGCAGAAGGTATAATAATGGAACATCTTACGATTTCCTCATGATAATAAAAATGTCGTCTGGTTCAGCTTTTTATACTTGTGGGGTCATAGATTTTTTGGGGGCATAGGGATAACTATCATTTCCCATAAAGTTTCATATATTACACGTGAATATGGGTTGTCTCCCTTTTAACTTGTCAACATCTGTTTTTTGAGAAATTTATACTTTTGCTTTGGTTGTGGTCTGGAATTCGCTTACACGGATTTAGGTAAATTGGCTTTAGCTGATATGATTTCAAGAATTTTTTTTTTTAATTTTTTTTTTTTGGTTTATGGTATTGGATTTATTTGGGTATTTTGGCATTTTATCCTGTCCTGTTTATATTATCAGGCTTCCCATTTAGTTTAGAGTAAATTTCATTTTGCACCCCCTAATTATACCTAATGTTTCAGTTTGCGCCCTACTCTTTTAAATGTGTTAATTTGCTCCCTGAAGTTTACATTTTTGTGTCAATATGCATCCCTTGGGAAAAAATCATCAAAATTTTTAATGCCGACTTACATATACCTCTCAAATGTTGTGTAAATAAGGGCATAATCACTAAAAAAAATATTTAAAAATTGCTAAGGTCGAAATTGTAACTTTTAAAAATCATGCCTATTAAGAATTGGGAGCCCAAATTTCTGACTTAACAGTTTCAAATTATTTTTATAGTAGTTATGCCCTTACTTACACACCATGTGAGACGTATATGTAAGATGGCGCTGAAAATTTTGACCATTTTTTTCTGAGGGGGACAAATTGACAAAAAATGTAAACTCTAGGGAGCAAATTGACACATTTAAAACAGTAGGAACATTGCGTATAATTAGGGGGTACAGAATGGAATTTACTCTTTAGTTTATATAAGCTGTTATAATTGCCACGACACCAATAGAATTCAATTATATCCTATAAAGCCAAGTTATTTGTTTATATTTCTTGATATATTTGTTGTTATTTCCTCTTAATTAAAATTTTCATATCTTCTTTAGAAGTTTCATTGTTAGCTTTTAAAATAAAACAAAGTTTTAACTGCTTTATAAATATTGATTATTTCAGGCAGGTGACTTCCTTGTTTCAAGTAAGGGGCATGAAATAAAGGAGGAGAGAGAATTAGATGAAAATGTGTACTCCAATGGTGATTATCCGGATGCAGCATCTTTACTTGAGCGGGTTATTCCTTCTGCAGCAGTATTGCTTTTGACCATTTTTTGGAAATTTTCCATGATTTCACCTAATCATAGATTCTGCATCCTACAGGAGATGCAACCGGTCCCGTCGAATCAATCTGGGTTAAGATTCATCAGTGGCATCATTTCTCAATCGAAAGTTCTTAGGTTTGAAAGGATATTGTTCAGAGCAACGAGGGGAAATATGCTTTTCAAACAGTCACTCGCAGATGACCCAATCATGGATCCTATATCAACTGAAATGGTTAGCTTCTTTGTATTTGAAGCTTTTACTAGTTCTTTCTAATTACAAAATCCCACAAAAGTAAGCTTGATTTTCTTATTAAAACTTTAAAATCGAAATATTCTTCATTGCATCATCAGTGACAGCTGGTTTAATTTTTGGCTGAGGATTATTGGATGAATCTCAAGTTTGACTCCATGGCTGTAACCTTTTCAGGTCGAAAAGACTGTATTTGTAGTGTTCTTCTCAGGAGAGCAGGCAAGAACAAAAATACTAAAAATTTGTGAAACATTCGGAGCAAATTGCTACCCTGTTCCAGAGGAAATAACAAAGCTGAGGGAAATTACTAGAGAAGTATGCTATCACTAAGGCACACAGACTCTGTATCTATGTATACCTTTTTTTTTTCTTTTTTCTTTTCATGCATTAGTGATATATCCCAAATGCCAGTTTTCTGTTCACCTGGAACTGTTGAAGCATTCCCCTCCATCATTTTCTGTTATCCCACCAAAATATGTTATTTGAAAATATGTGCTACGTTATAGTCCTGCTGAGTGCCCTATTATAACTCTTATTCTTAAAATAAACTTGTTGGTTACAGGTTTTGTCACGTCTCTCTGATTTGGAAACCACCTTAGATGCTGGAATACGTCATCGCAATAATGCCCTGACTTCCATTGCTCTTCACCTAACAAAATGGATGAATATGGTAAGTTGTAGCTGTTTTACATTTTCTTAATTTTATATTATATTGAATACTCCGCATGGGAAATGTTACCTAGAACATGGATCGTTTTGGTTTGTGGAACGAATATGGGAACGGGGTATCCTACGTAGGCTAAACAGCGTACGCTGGGGGTAGCTTTCTATGTTACAAATTCTCTTAGACTCTAAATGAAGTTATGTTAAATTTTCATGTAAGATTTATAGTTTCATTAACAACTGGACTGTTCTTGAAATAATTTAGTAGAAGCGTGATGTTTGAGCTTTCAAAAATTAGTTAGAATATTGATTTATGTGCGAAGTCCTAAATTTAAAGTTCTACGTTTGTTTGGTAAATAAGATATCTATCTGGTAACTAAGTGAACTATTTGTACTGACATTTTTTGAGCTGACATTCAGATCTGTGAATTCTTTTTAGGTTAGAAGAGAGAAAGCTGTTTTTGATACATTGAATCTGCTGAACTTTGATGTTACAAAGAAGTGTGTTGTAGGGGAGGGGTGGTGCCCAATATTTGCAAAAACTCAGGTATTTGGCCTTTTTCAATTTATCTTATTCCCATATAGATAAGAAATTTGCAGTTTATTGTTCAATTTATTTTACTGTTTTATAAGATAAGTGTATGGTACAATAATAGATTCAGGAGGCGTTGCGACGTGCGACATTTGATAGCAACTCACAGGTGGGTATTATATTTCATGGGATAGATGCCGTGGAGTCGCCTCCAACATACTTCAGGACCAACAGCTTCACGAATGCATATCAGGAAATTGTTGACGCGTATGGGTAAGTTAATATGTATACATCTATCTTTTTTGGTCTTTAGATCTTATAATTGTTACTTTATTTTATTTGTTGTGGATTTGATCAATTTTGCGTGTGAATTAATAGAGTACATGCATATTATTGTTGGTTTATTGGCAGGGTTGCTAGATACCAGGAGGCAAATCCCGCAGTATACACTATTATTACCTTTCCTTTCCTTTTCGCAGTCATGTTTGGGGATTGGGGTCATGGGATATGCTTATTACTGGGAGCTCTAGTCCTCATAGCTCAAGAACGGAAGCTTGGTTCTCAGGTTAGGTTCTTTTTTTCTGTTTTTGGTCTGTAAAAGTCAGTTTAGTTTCTTTGTTAAGTTTTTAATAAATAAATATTTTTAAAAACCAAATAAATAAATAAATGGTTTATATGTGTACCTCATTATCACTTCCATTAAACTTTTAGGACCGATATAAAATTTAGCAAACTGAGAATGTAAGTTTGATGTGGATCATGGAGATTATTTATCTATTAGAGGTAAGGCTGAGGCTATTTTTTGTAACTTTTTTTGTTTCAGAAACTTGGAAGTTTTATGGAGATGCTATTTGGTGGCCGTTACGTCCTACTTCTGATGTCACTGTTTTCAATTTACTGTGGTTTGATTTACAACGAATTTTTCTCTGTTCCTTATCACATATTTGGCAGGTCTGCTTACAGATGCCGTGATAATACATGCAGGTTTGTGTAGTTCAATTTTTATTTTCCTTTTGACATAGCTACACATAAAAATAAATTACTCTCTCTCTCTCTACAGTGAGAAACATTTATATATTTTAAAACATTTGCCCAACATTGATATATTTTAAAATTTTTGCCTAAAGTTTATATATTTTAAAGTAATTTTTTAATCATATCTTGAATTTGTATTCCTTGTTATATTCATTACTCCGTATGACAATTGATTGAATCTATCTGATAGGTGAAACAATCTTATGTTTTGACAGTGATGCACATTCAGCGGGGTTGATCAAATTTCAAGATCCATACCCTTTTGGTGTTGATCCCAGCTGGCGTGGAAGTCGTACTGAGCTTCCTTTCTTGAACTCTCTCAAGATGAAGATGTCTATTCTGTTGGGTATAGCCCAAATGAACCTAGGAATCATTCTGAGTTACTTTGACGCACGTTTCTTTAGTAATGCATTGGACATTAGGTGTGTACTCTCCCCTTCCCCCTTTATCTATAATTTTCTTCATCAAACTTATATAGGAAAGAATTGACTTACTATGTGCTTGTCTGTGTAGGTATCAGTTTATACCGCAATTGATCTTTCTGAACAGCCTTTTTGGGTATCTTTCACTTCTGATTTTGATCAAGTGGTGCAACGGTTCTCAAGCTGACCTTTATCATGTGATGATTTACATGTTCTTAAGTCCCTTCGATGATCTTGGTGAAAATCAGTTGTTTTGGGGTCAGGGTGTTCTTCAGGCATGGCTTCTCTCATTTCTTGATCTTGATTTGAAGTCGAAAATTATTACAGGCTTGTTAATTGTGTATATTTTTCGCAGGTCATATTGTTGGTAGCAGCTCTTGTTGCTGTTCCGTGGATGCTTTTTCCAAAACCTTTTATTTTGAAGAAGCTTCATTCCGAGGTATTACGTGTGTCGACCTCAAAAGCTGTATATTTGTTTCTCCTGGGAAGTCATTAACTCAAGTTATTAGTTGTTCCTCGATATTTTTGTAGAGATTTCAAGGTCGTACCTATGGGCTTCTTGGAACCACAGAGATGGATCTTGATTCGGAACCTGATTCTGCAAGGCTACAACACATTGAGGAGTTCAACTTTAGTGAGATCTTCGTACATCAGATGATACATTCTATTGAATTTATACTTGGCGCTGTTTCCAATACTGCATCATACCTTCGGCTCTGGGCTTTGAGGTATGGCGCTAGCTGCATCCTTTCTTAAGCACTTTCAGTTTCCTTGATTATCATGTATAATTGGATATTTGCTACTTCCTTTATAGCTTGGCTCACTCAGAATTATCCACTGTTTTCTACGAGAGAGTCCTCCTCCTTTCCTGGGGGTAAGTTGTACTTGCAATTTCATTTTGCTTTTAAGTACTTTTCCCAATCATTAATGATGTTTAATGCAGGTATGAAAACATCATAATTCAGTTGGTGGGATTGGCGGTGTTTGCCTTTGCAACGGCATTCGTACTACTCATGATGGAAACTCTAAGTGCTTTTCTTCATGCACTGCGTCTCCACTGGGTAGAATTTCAAAGCAAGTTTTATCATGGCGATGGTTATAAGTTCAAACCTTTCTCCTTTGCTGCACTCACTGAAGACGATGATTAGAACACAAGCTGTTTTTGAGTTTCTTCGAAATAGAAAATACCCAGGACACAAAAATATTCTTTTGTTTTCATGAGCACAGGGTGAGCCTAGAGCAACCAAACGCACAAACCAATTTTGGGTGGAAATGACGATGGTGACCAATTT
>JAUMHB010030157.1:0-21955 GCA_032359685.1 Pittosporum tobira | reverse complement strand
CCCCCCCCCCCCCCCCCCCCCCCCCCCCCCCCCCCCCCCCCCCCCCCCCCCCCCGTGACTGCGAATAAAATAATGAAACATAATGAATAAAAGTATAACCTGATAAGCCCAACACCAACTTCCTTTGCTGGTCAAAGACCACTGTTCTGTTATATCTCCAGTCAAAAAAAACTTAAACTACACTTATTCACAAGTTTTGATGAGTTTTTCTTTCTTATTTCTTTACCGATTTGGACAAAGAGATGAGAACTGTGAACCTAAACCCATAAATTTGGTTATACTCGGAGACCAATAACTGAGAGCATGGTAAACAGTTCCATGCCTACGCATGGTTTAAAGCCCAGCTACTCAAGCATCATACCGTAATCGATTAGTACTAAGAAGGATACTAATCATAAGATTTCCAAAAAGCCCATGCCCCATACTAATTAAACATACAACTTTCTAAGAGAAGGGGAAAAAAGTTATTTTCTTTTTTTCCTCGTAGGTACATTTAGCCTCAAGTATAGGGTTTGGAACCAGTCACCACGAGGTTACTCCTCAAGGCTTCTGCCATTTCTCCCACCCATTGGAGTTGAAGGGGGAAGATAAATGTTTTGTTAGAGTTGTCATCACGATCATTTCAATAAATTTAATTAAACAACATTAAAAAGAAGTTTCACTGTAAAATATAAATTTAACCAATAATTACAAGGGAGATTAACTGACAAAATACGATAAAAGAACTTGCTTTCACCATCCATGTATCTTGACTTTTGTCAACCCAATTGATACTCCCTCCATCCCCACTTTATTAGTTTATTTACTTCGTTTCTCTTTTTTTTGCTATCCCAAAACTAAGCTTCCACAGTATTTGTCTCCTAACAATTTTACACATCTACCTTTTTTATCTTATAATACTCTTTAATTGGAGTGGGAATATAATCCTATAAATCCAAGAGGCCAAAATTCTTCCAAGTGTCCCTATTTGCAAAAAATCTAATGGAAGGAACATAGGAAACCTTCACAACAATGCAACATACTTGAACATTGTTTTATAGGAACTTTGGTAGACTGCTTTGTGCAATACGAAAAATCTCCAATATGGTCCTAGAAATGGACAAATATACCTTTTAACCATCCTGTGGAGGCATAAGTAAAAGAGTACAACTTCAAAGCATCATCAAATGCAGGCTTGCAAGGGAATAAGTAACACTTTTTTAAACAATCCTCCATTTCACAGAAAAAGTAACATTTTGACTGACTGGAGTCAATTTGTAAGATCCTAAAATTTAAAATTGATATGAATTCATTTGATTTTTTTAAATACAATTGTAATAAAAGGTACTACCAATTACCAAGTTTGTTATTCTAAAAACTTCAATGGATTACACCAATTTTAAATCTTAAATTGAAAATCGTAATCTTTCTGTGGAAAAAAGGGAATACTTTTTTCTCATTCTCATACGCATTTATAAGAAACATAACAAGTCAAATGTGGCACTTAAAATGACAAAAGATGTTACCCTTTGCCGATATCGTGCCTCCAGTTACACATCCCGCAACAACTGTGTTCGTCATGTCATGTTTTGCACGGGCCTTCAAATCAAGAAAATAAAAGGTTAATCCTCGTTGACTAATAAAGAACTCCATAGTATTTCCATCTTTCCTATCCATAAAATATCATATGATAGTAATTCTTTCTAATCAATCGAACAAAACTCCACAGTATATTGGGTGCTCAATCCCCACCCTCCTTCCCAAATAACACATATAAAATAGTAACTGAAAATACCTTTTCAACAACACATTCAGCAGCCGAGAAAATGAAGCCCATAACAGCAAAAGCTTTGCAGGAACCCCAGCTTCTACTACCCATCTGCTTTGCAGTATAAATAAATTGTTGCCTGCCAGTCATTTCACTTTGCATAATAGGATTGTCTAATGCCCCTAGAAACAAGCCCATGGCCAACCCAAGCCCGCCTCCTACAAATATTACACGGCACAGAACAGCAACAAACAAATTCATCATCATATAAAACCCTAGAACCACTTAAATTACTAAAAATAAATTATTTGAATTGATTTTTAGATTCCAATTAATATTACAAAGAAAATCCCCATCCCACATCAAACTAGCCATTTATGCCGCAATTTGCACATACATTAACCATAACGAAACCACCGCCCACCACCAAATATGTTAAGGAGGTTTTTGGTGGGTGTGAAAATTTATCAAATCAAAGATATTCAGATACCATCACAAAGTAAGCTCCTATCACTACATCGTAGACAATACAGAAAGTTAAAATCTTTAAACCCTTTTGAGTCATTATAAATTACTCATACCCTAATACTCCCAAAGAGAGTCGACATTATGTCATTTTCTAATATCATCAACAAAGAAAGAGTTTTTTTTTGTAAAAGAAAAAATATTTTATTGCGGCAAATGTAACAGTAACTGAAATCAAATAACCATGAAAGAATATAAAAATACCCATGACTCCACTGACGACACTACGAACAGCACAATTGTTCCAGATATCTTGGCCACGAACTTCCTCGATTGTCGGCAATCGTATCGGCTCAATCGGAGGTCTCTGTTCTCCTGGTGCTTCACTTGAGCTCGGTACATTGAGGGATTCCTTGTCTGGACTGGAACTACTCATTTTGGATTTGCGATATGGACCTTGTTCAATTCAAGTGTTAACGATAGAACAAGCCCTAGAAATGTCTGAGGGGCTGAAACGATGGTTACAGAGAGACGATTGGTGGGTTAGCCACCATGGGAGTTATGCTTTGAAGGTTATGATTTATGAGACTGATTTGACGCGGTGAAATAAACGAAAGGGTTTTGCACCGAAGAAAAACTCAAGCGAGAGGCTGGAAAGTCTTGGGCCACAAGCTGGTTGTATCTTTTCTTGGGAGATTATTAACAAAAATCGGTCTCGTAGCGTCGTGACTTGCCCAATTTATTGGGCTTTACACATTTAAAAGGAGGGCCTTTCAGTTCCAAAATGGTGGCTTTTAGTTCCGACATCTTTAAAATTAAAATTTAGAAAAAAAAATAAAAAGAAGATAAAATATTATATTATAATATATCTTACATAATTAATATTTTTGTTATTCATATTTCACAAAATGGTTATTTTGTTAAATTATTTTAATAAAAATAATATGATTTTATTATAAATATTGATCTGGCAAAAAAAATTATCACATATCCTTGTGCCTTGAAAAAAGATACATACCACATGCGATTATAAAATAATCCTATGTGAAAAAAAGCTCAACGCTCCACGACTATAAACTATTTCTTGCTCACAGGTTTTGTATCCGTAATTTTATTACTTATACAATTAAGGCCAAAAATTAAATTAAATGGTTTTGTTATTCGAATTAAATTAAAATTTATTAAGAATATAACTAAATTTGAGTATGAAAGATATTTATAGCTTTAAAATGCAAGTTATGTTTGACTCGTTTATAATTCAAACTATCCAAAATTTCGTTCATAATCCAATGCATACATGCAACAAATATAAATTCTAGATTTTTGAATTCCAAAAATGAAATTTTAAAAGTCCGTTTGAGAATGTGTTGAGTTTATTTAAAAGTATTTTTAAGTCTAAATTTGATTTTTTTTAGTGTTTTGTTATCATTTGGAAGTATATTTAGAGTGTATACATTTTGATTATAAAACGCTTTTGGTAAAAACTGAATTTTTGTTATTTTGAAGTGTATTGAAACCAAAAATTAAATTTATCTTAAAATATTTAAGATAAAAAATAATTAAATATTTTTTATTTCTTATAAAAAATTTATTTTAACTTAACAAAACAATTTCAGTTTTACTTTTTAAGATACTTTGGCTAAAAGTTCTTCCTTTATCTCCTCTCTCTCCAACGAAAAGCTTGCTAGCAATGGTAACTTCCAAAAGTTTGAAACATGAATTTCCAAGTTATATTTGTTATTTGTATCAAAGGTTTCTGTATATTTTTTACACGAATAAAAAATAAAAGTTCATGTGCGTGAATTGTATAAGTAGGATTTGGGATTTATTTTTTACACATTCCACATTCTACATAATTTCACTTTATACGTTTAATATTCTATTTTAATATACTTATTTATAATAATCTAAACACGTCACATCTATAACAAAAAATATAATTATTTTTTGACCGTTAAATATTAATAAAATATTTTGATCATTAAAAATTTGATAAAAAATGTATATATTCATCGAGTGATGAAAATTTATCGTAATTCTTTTATTTTTAGAATAATTATAAAATTCAACATTAAAAGTTAAATTTATTATATATTTAAATAAATTTTTAATGTATCAGATGAAATTGTAACGAAAGATAGACAAATTCGTGTAAGTATGAGCAATTGTTTAATGATAAATAAACTATGCCTTTAATTTCGAAAATATAGTAATATTTTAATTTTTTGCAAAGTTTAAAAAATTTATTTGATGTTATAATTTTAAAAAAAGTAATAATATTATAATTAAAAAAATAGTGATTAAAGTGGTGTGATATAATATTAATATTATAATTTTAAATAAGAGAATAATAATTAAAGTGGTGAATTATATTTAATAAAATAAAAATAATTTATATTATTAATTTTTTTAAAAAAAATTATAATTTTTATAAAATATTTTAAAAAATTAAATATTATAATTTGTATGGGCCGTGTCATTAATCACTAAAATCCGACCAACTGACCGGTTGATTTAAGATTTCTGTCGTCACTTTATTCCCACAAAAATCAAAAAGCCCAAGAACACAAATGAGCCACCAACCTATGACTGATCTCACTCACTCTCGTCAATGGCTTCAAATCTCTATCCCCTACTCCCACTCCTATTACTCATTGCAACTCCAGGTTTCCTCAGGGGGACTCTAGCCCTAGGGGTGAACTGGGGAACCACCGCCTCCCACCCACTGCCGCCGCCCAAGGTGGTGGAGCTCTTGAAGTCCAACAACATCACCAAAGTCAAGCTATTCGACGCCGACCCTCTTGTCCTTCAAGCACTCTCCGGGTCTAACTTTGATGTAACCGTTGGCATTCCTAATTCGATGCTGCATGGCTTGAACTCTTCCTTCAAGGCCGCCCAGAATTGGGTCCATGATAACCTTACCCGGTACATGTCCGAGGGTACGGGTCGAGTCCGAATAGAGTATGTTGTTTTTCGCCTCTTTCATGTTATCCACATTGTTGAAATGCTATAATTATCATTGTTGTTAGTCACTAATTCATTTTTATTCTGTTTCAAAATTAGATATTCATTGAAGTTCCAAAGATTACATTACTACTACATTTCAATTTAGTACTATAATACGTTTGTAGAATTAAAAATTTCCTTAGAGATCGGTGTTTTAGACATGTATCTATAATTTTGTAACAAGGGAAATATTTAAGCTATTAGATAACATTCTCTACTTACCAAATCTCTGCCAAATATACATATGCTTAGTCGCTTTGATGCCAATTTGTCCTTGTCAAGTCTTCCAATTAAAGATGAGTCGAATCAAAGTGCATATGCATTATATAATAAAGTGCATATGCACAATTTGACCTTTCACACCCAAAGCTCTGATATTGTGTCAATCTCCCAACTCATCTAACTCCCCTTTAATTTGAATCCACTTGTGAGTTGTAAGTGACGGAGAAAAAGTATGAGCATTATTAATACATAGTTGGTCCCTCTTTCTAATAGCTTAAGCTATTGGACATGACTTGACAAGGACGAATTGGCATCAAAGCATACGTATATTTGGCTGAGATTTGGTAACTGGTAAGTAGAGAATGCGATGTAACCCTATCAGTAAGTTTAGTGTGTGGTAAAGTAATTTAATGTATGTGTACATAAATAATGTCGTAAATTCTAGAGTAACTTTGTATACAGATACGAACTTTTTCATTAAGTCTTGTAAACAAATATAAAAAGGTATTTGAAGTTATCGTTAAAGTTGTGTAGATTATTTGTAGATAGTCTAGGGAAACTTTAAAGGAGTTGTGTAGATTATTTGTAGATAGTCTAGGGAAACTTTAAAGGATGGAGACCCCTCCAAGATAATTTTTTAGGAGCTCATATGATAGATATATAACGTTAATCCTAGTTGAAAAGGTGAATATTTTGGTATAAAACCCTGAATTATAACGGTTGGGCTCAAGCCTATGTTTGGGATGAAAAGACATAAAATGTAGATGGTTATTTACATTTTTTATTTCCAGGTCCCAGTGATCGTAAGTCCATAGCTAGAAAAGCCCATATGTACAGATAGACGGATATAAAGGTGTATAAGTCTGACCTTATTTATGGCATTGACATGTAAGGTCAATTCCCCCAAACTCTCTCATATATGAAAAAGTGTGTGCAAGTTAGCTAGAGATGAAGGTGGGATGAATCCAGATATTCTGTTTAATGGTTTAATTCTATTACAAGATTCACTGGGCTCTGCTGAAACTGCTTCATTAGGTCTCATTCTGCATTGTGTCATTAGGTAAGACCGTAAGAGGAAGGCTTCTGGTTTCCCAATACTTGACTCTTATTATTTGTTGTTGATGGGTTCAAGTCCTTAATGGTGGAAATTGTTGACCATAATGCCCTTGTGGCTGGTGTGAGAGTTCAGATGCAAGATTGTTGTCTACAATGCTAGTAGATGTATGTTTGCTTGGTTAATTCTATGAAACCAGGCATAACTGACGTGAGAACACCCTATCTCTGATACTATCTCCTTGAATGAACAATAATTGGACACTGAACAATAGCATAACCAATATATGTACATGCAATAGAAAATGTTTCAAGCTGACTTAAAGACTTCCAAATAACTCAATTTGTTGAAACCAAAGGACAATGTACTAACTGCATTATATAATTGACTTACGATAGAATCGTATAGCTCATGGACTTGTAGGCCTGCCTGAGCATGCATTAGAAAATGAAGCCTTCGTTTGCAAGGTGTTGTGTTTTTCCCCAAAACATTTCAAGGGGATCTTGGTAGTTGGCGTAATGGGCTTACATCCTGTGATATAAGATTATGAGATCTCTTCAATTAGCTAAATATGTCCTAGCAGACATTTAATGCTGCCCCACTAAGTTTACCTTGAACAATGATTGGAAAAGAGGCATATGGTTGCTCTTTTGGACCTGTTTTTCAGTTTTTTTTTTTTTACTTTTTTTTTTTAATTCAGTTTTTTTCTTTTTCTTACTGTCTATATAAGAAGTGAAACCAATACGTTGGAATGGTAGAACATGCATTGAAGAAATATTAGTTAGATCTTGTGTTGCATCGGCACATTACCAATTATCTCAAGTATGCCCGAGGGCTGAGGCCCTCAATTTTTAGTTTGGGTGTGATCACTCTCAAATTAGCATGGTAATTAGTGATGACAATAGTTTTAAATACTTTTTGCTATCTACTCACTCCATTCCACAAAAAGAGTTCCATTTTGATTTTTGAAAGTCGATCCTTAAAATCTTAAATTTTGAAATTAACATGAATTTCTCTAGTTTTAGTCAATACAATCGTGAACATTGGAAACTATGATTAAAACATTTGTTGTTTCCAAACTGTAATTGATGAATGAAATCAATTTTAACTTTTCAGATTTCGTGAATCAGCTCTTAAAATTCGAAAAGGGACTCATTTTATGGAATCAGAAGTAGTATTTTGCTGCAAAATTCTTCTTCATTCTGTACTGACTGCTATACATTATTTTGCAGGTACATTGCTGTTGGAGATGAGGCATTTCTACGAAGTTATGGTGACCAGTTCCATCCTTTTGTCGTTGGGGCAGCCACTAACATCCAGGCAGCTCTGTTCAGGGCAAAATTGGCAAATAAAGTCCAGATTGTGGTTCCATGCAGTTTCGATGCCTTCCAGTCACAATCGGGCCTGCCCTCGAGAGGACATTTTAGGCTCAATATCAACAGAACCATGATTGAACTCCTTGCATTTCTCAACAAGCATCACTCTCCCTTTTTCGTCACCATTTCCCCGTTCCTAAGTTACTATCAAAATAAGAACATTTCCCTTGACTTCTCACTCTTCAAAGAAACTGCACGCCCTCACAATGACAGCCACAAGACATACAAAAACAGCTTTGACTTGAGCTATGATACCCTTGTTTCCGCATTATCAGTAGCTGGGTTTCCGGAAATAGAAATTGTCATTGGGCAGATTGGCTGGCCCACTGATGGATCCCCAAATGCGACTTCGTCCATTGCAGAGGTATTCATGAAAGGTCTAATAGACCACCTTCATAGCAAGGCGGGGACCCCACTCAGGCCTAAAAATCCTCCAACGGAAATTTATATATTTGCCCTTCTGGATGAAGACCAGAGAAGCATAACTACCGGAAATTTTGAAAGACACTGGGGTTTATTCACTTTTGATGGCCAAGCTAAATACCATGTTGACTTTGGCCAGGGCTCAAGAAAATTGGTGAATGCAGAAAACGTAGAATATCTCTCCTCCAAATGGTGTGTTGTGGATAATAACAAAGACTTGTCAAACGCAACCGCAAGTTCTTTACAGGCATGTTCTTCAGCCGACTGCAGTGTGTTATCTCCCGGGGGATCGTGCTTCAACATTAGTTGGCCTGGGAATATTTCTTACGCGTTTAACAGCTATTATCAGCAGCATGATCAGAGGGCCGACAGTTGTGATTTTGGTGGGCTGGGCTTGATTACGACAGTTGATCCATCAATGGAGCATTGCAGGTTCTTTGTCGAAATAATGACCAACATTTCGGTTGTTCGTTGTGCTTCCTTTCTTGTGCAGTGGCTGATCCCATTTGTTGTAAACATATTGTTTTGCTTATTAGGGAGTGCAAGATTGTAATAAAAACTGTTGTTAGAGCTTTGATTCGTTAGGAGCATTTTTGCAGCTCTTTCCACGACTCATTTAGATTTTTGTTGTAGTGTAACAATCCTCTAATGTTTGTGAACTTATTTTCCTGATTTTGTTATGAAAATTGGCAGAAAATTATGCTCTGATGTTTTTTTCTGTTTCTTCTGGTAGTATAGTCGATGGTTGTGCTCGTATGATACTCGTTCAATTCCAAAATTAAACATATTTCATGACTTTTTTTAGTCAATTTATAAAATTTTAAAATTCAAAATTGATATGAATTAATTTAATATTAGAACAAACGATTAAAATTATTTTAACCTAATTGAAAAGTATTATTTATTACTATGGTGTTTAAAAATCTTTCCGGACGCCCAAGTATTCAACCGAATATGTTTGACAGAACTTTAACGGTTAATTTTCGAATAAGGGCAGCTAAGTATTGGGCCAAATATGTATGGCGGAGCCTTAATAAATTGGTTAATTTTTGAGTAATCATCAAATATGATAATGATTAAAACTCGAATACTCGTTTTAGTCGTTAAACTCTCGCTTCACTAAATCTGCCTTTTAGAGCACTGATTATTATGTTTGCTAAATTCTACAAATGAACAAATTCATTTTGTAAATAGAAAATATATATATTCATATCTAATTATATGGAACAAAGTGAATAATGATTTTTAAGTAGTCCTACTAAACTTTAATATTTGTTTCCCTAAAGATTGAGCTTCGCACGGGATATATGGTAAGTAAAAAAAAAAAAATTGTAGAAATAAATTTATTCAAGAACTAGTACTCGTTTTGTCCATAAAAGGGAGTTCTACTTTTGATATTTTGATATTTTTATTTATAACAGTGTTCTATAGTCATATTTTAAAAATTAAAATAAAAAATTGAAAAGTCACCAAGAAATAAAATAAAATAAAATTGTAATTGTAATTGAAAAAATTGCAATTCAATTGAAACTTGAAGTTTTTAAAGAAAAGTCAACAAATATTTTCATACTCGTATTTTAGTCGCCGCCGTGTACTTAATTAATTTCTTCGATTGACGGTTCAGATCAAACTGATTAACAGCTATAGTCGCCCGTGTAGCATGACAGATCTCACGCAGGATTAGGTATTAATTTTGGGACAAGGTTCCGTTGAGTCGGCCCAGTGACCGTATATATAAACCCTAATCAACTGTAGCCAATACTATCTTTCTTTTCTCTCTTCGAACGATAAGGAGAAACCCTAGATCATGTCTGGTATGTACGATGGATCTGCTCCACCGCCAAGCGGGGGAGGTTACGGAGGTGGAGGCGGAGGTAGTTACGGTGGCGGTTATGGTGGAAGCGGCGGCGGAGGATATGGTGCCGGAGGTGGTGGGTACGGTGCAAATGATGGCGGAGGTGGTTATGGTGGCAGTGGAGGAGGAGGATATGGAGGATCAGGCAGCGGCGGTTACGGTGGTGGTGGAGGCTACGGAAATCGAAGTGGAGGCGGTGGTCGAGGAGGAGGTGGAGGAGGATATGGTGGTAATAACTCACAAAGTCGAGGTTAATTTTGCTCTCATGTTTCTTGTTAACTTCCTACTTAAATTATTTTTGATGGACAGTGGAACCCTAGATTTACTGTGTAATTGAAAATTAATTTTTTTAACCTGGATTTATCTATAATTCGCAGCTTAATATGTACGAAGTTTTAATTTTTATTTAATTTTGATCTGTAATTTTGGTCTGTATTGTCGGTGATATGCAGGAGGTGGTGGGTACCTAGGAGGGGATCGTAGAGGAGGCGGCAGAGGAGGTGGTCGTGGTGGTGGAAGTGGCAGGGAAGGAGACTGGACCTGCCCTATTGCAAGGTAACACGTTTCTTCTGTGAAACTGTTGTCCTGCTTTGTCTGGTATTTCCTACTGTTTAATCTATTAAAAAATCTGTACTTGCCAATCTCTCTTGGTAGTGTTTTAAACTTGCAGACTTGTCAAAGAAAAAATAAAGTAGTACTGTACTTGCTGACCTCAATTATGGAAACTGGTTGTTGTGTAATATTTTATAAGTTTTCATGTCTTTTTAAAGTATGGATAAAGAAAAAAGTATTTCATTGTTCCGCATTTGTTTGGCTGTTAATTGTCACTGAAACTGCTGTATGTGGGTGTAGTTGTGCAAATGTGAATTTTGCAAGAAGAAACGAGTGCAACAAATGCGGCGCACCTGCTCCGGCTGGTCCTGGTGATAATCGTGGCAGCGAAGGTGGAGGCTATAACAGGGGTGGGAGTGGTGGGGGATATGGCGATAAGAAGGGTGGGAGTGGTGGGGGGTATAGTGATAGCAGAGGAGGTAGAGGTAATAATTATGATGGTGGAAGAGGTGGTGGTAGTAGAGGTGGTGGTTCTTATGGTAGCAACCTTAATTATGGAACTGATAACGCAGTTCCTCCTCCTACAAGCCTCACTATTGGAGCTACTGGTTATGGTGGTGATGGTCAGTCACGCGGCGGTGGTCGAGGTGGACAGCCTGGTAGTTATGACGGTGCTCCACCAGATGCTGGTGGTGCTTATGGAGGTCCTGCTGTGACTCAAGAGGAGGTGAAGCAATGTGATGATAAATGTGATGATAGCTGCACCAATGCGAGGATTTTCATCTCAAATTTGCCACCGGATGCTACAGAGGAGGAACTGAGAGAACTTTTTGGAGGCATAGGACAAGTAATTCACACTTTCCTTCTTTTGGCATTTCAAATTGAATGTAGTGTTCTTCCTTTTTTCATTATGTCAATTGGAGGGAACTTATCTATGGTTTATCTTTCTCATTTGGAAGATGTCATTTATGGATCTTGTGCAAACTTGTTTCAGTATATTATTTATATATTAATACATCTCGGTGAAAACTATATTCTATTGAAATCAATTGTAATTCAATTACGTTGTCATCCTCTAACATAAAAAATTTAGTGGCGAAGATACAGTTCGGTGGTTGGTGGTAAGTAATATTGGAGACTGAATGATAATTATCACTTATGTAATTTAGGTCGGAAGAGTTAAGCAACAGAGAGGTTACAAGGATCAATGGCCATGGAATATTAAGTTATACAAAGATGAGAAGGGGAACAACAAAGGCGATGGTGTTCTGGTCTATGAAGATCCAAGTGCAGCTCATTCTGCCGGGGGATTCTATAACAGTATATTCTGATCAGAGACTATGCTTTCAATTTCAAACTAGTTATTATTAAATTTTTAAATTTGTATAGGTCTTCTATTTTATCAAATATGACTATGAGAGGTTATGAAATCCTTTTGCCCTGGGTTTTTTGCTTTCAAGATTTTCATGTATTGTCAAATTCTAATAATGATTTCGTTTCATCAGATTATGACATGAGAGGTTACCAAATCAAAGTCCGAATGGCCGCGAAGTCTGCGCCGAGGCCCGAGTCTGAGAGGTGACCCATATGTGTGTGTGTGTGTGTGTGTTTTTCTTTTTAGTTCCGTGAATTATGAAGATGTGATCAAATTTTGCTAGCCTATCTCTGTATGCCTGGCAGTCACGTCTTACGGTAGCTTAAACTTCTATGTATCGGTTTCTTATTTGCGAGTTTAGAGTTGATGCCCATAACAAGTTGTGTTTTTTGTCATGCGTGGTGAGTAATAAGGCTGTGTACTAATCATATTGAAAACATGTTGAAGGTGTCAAACTATGTCAAGACATTTGTGTGCCGATGGCCTTTATGATTGTAGTCTAATTGCTTGTAGGATCCCATTTGGCTGATATTCAAGTAAAATGTCACCAAGTAACTTCTATTTTGCCAACTAAATCTCCCAAAGGTATTTTTCTTGTCAAGTAAATCAGTCACTTTTTTTGTGGACTACCTAGTCTTGTTAAGTGGTTATGGAAGAGTGTGGAAGATAATTTATGGTGATTTGGAGTTGTTTGGGAGGAGACCTCCTTTGTGATTTTGCACATAAAATCGTAGTGTCACACCCTTTTGTTAATTTCCAATATACTATAGAAGATGTATGGGTAGTTGTTGTTAAGATAATGGAATAGGGTTGACATTAAAATTAAATTTAACATGTTTGGTGGTTAGGTAGTGGGTTTAATTTACAATGAGTGATTGTCCTAATTGAATCTTTTTCGAAGTTCTCATTGTCTCTCGTATCTGTTAGGTGCTTTAAGAGGACTAAATAAGCGTCATTTTTCTTGTTTGTTGGTGTTGTATGCATGTGTTTTATCAGTTTGTCATGTCTAGTAAAACATCTTCAAATATGATTAAAGCATTTTGCTATGGAGTTCCGTTGCCGTGTTATATTAACAGTATTATTGACTACAGAGATAACTACAAAGGTAGAAGAGGTGGTGGCAGAGGTGGAAGAGGAGGCGGCGGCTATGGTGGTGGTGGAGATAGACGCAGAGAAAACTACAGAGATGGTGGATCATCTGGGCCAGATAGGAATTATCATGGCAGCAACCGTTCTCGCCCATACTGAATTTCAGCTTGAGCCATTTGTGTACTAAAAATTGTGATTGGAGGATTTTTGTTATGTTCCATTCGCGAAGTTGTTCTCTTACATTAGAGACTTAAGAGGTAGGTTGTACCCAATTTCACCTATATTTTTATCTTCTATGGGCTGCTAAAAATTGAGTTTGGAATTTGATTGATTTGAACCATGTTAATGTTTTTTATAGAGGCTAAGTGGATTTTCTCCAAATTGCTGCTAAGGTAGGTTTGAGATATTCAGGTGAGTGTCACCCTTACAAAACATGTATGCTGTCTCTTTTCTTAGACAAGGAGATGTCTCATGTTTCAAAGTTGATATTTTGAAAACCTAAAATTTAAAAATTGGGTGATTCATTTAATTTTTGCCATATAATGGTGTGGCTATTTGACTATATGTAAAAGTTGTACCGATTATAAATTCTTTTTTTCCTTCCAAAACATAAATGAATCATCATATGTTTTAAATAGTAGGATTCTGCAAATGTACTTCAGAAAGAAGTCGAAATGGGTCTTGTTAATTGGAACTTGGAGGGTGTATGGTTTTTGGTTGTGATATGGTGAGGGACTCCTTTGGATTTACTTGCTTTTAGTAACGCTTGCACTTCATGAGATTTATGTTGAAAAGGGAACGTATGATCTGTTTACTTAATTTTGTAATGGTCAGCAGTATCAACTTGGTGTCTGTCGTTTTCATGATTACAAGACTTCATGATTACAAGACTTGGTGTATTGTTTGGCTCCACTCTGATACTGTGGCTCATTTAACCCCCCCTCTGTAATTTCCTTGGTTCTTTGTTTCCAATCTACTCCCTTGTTTAATTAAATATGGGAATTTGTATAAACTGATGGTTCGAGACTCTAGAGTTAGTGTTTGATGGGTTATTTTCTCAGAGCCTCGCAAGTTTATTAAGATGGTTAATGGTAAAGGAATCTAGCTGTCTGTTGGATGGGTCTTATGAGTACTAAATTCAGCATTCGAAGAACGGTCATCTAATGAAATACTCGAAGCTAGTGGTTGCTTTGAATTTACTTTGGTGGAATTTGCTTATTTGATTGAATTGTCCCCGCAAGATATTTTCCATTTAGAATTTTATCTAGTGAAGAAACCTTTTGATTCAATTATCATATGTTGAGCGGTGAAAGAATTATTGAAAAGTATTGCAGTCCATTTGGATCCTCAAAACTGGATTTGAATTTGAGATTTATTAAGATGCCAAATTTATAATTTCAGAAAATATGAATATTTTTGTTTCGCTGACCCTTGTGCAAATCCTAGTCGATTACTCTCCAGTGCAAGTCTCTCGATTAACAACCAAAATATAAAAGTAAGACCTAAAATAGTTGAACCACGGCAAGGTCCTAAAATAATCTCCTTTTACTTTATAAGAGCAAGATCACTCTACGTGCTACTGAATAAATTCTTACAATGCAAGTCAATTTTCAGTAAATTCTTGAAATTTTTGATAAAATTACAAATTTAAATTTTAAGTAATCTTTAGAGATTTATATCAAAACACCAAATTCATTTCCTTTCCTCTATAAACAAATGGTAACAATTATTCAATGTTAAATCTAATAGGATACTGTATAGAAAATAACTAAATGTTCGAGACGGGCGAAAAAATACATCAACGTTTTCATCGTAAAGTATATTTGTGTATGGTATACTGTAAAAAATGAAAAATTGCCACATCGGAACGCTCTAGCGGACGTCATCAAATGAAAGATGCATTAGAATGCAAAATGCACACAACAGGCAAAATGTCTCCCAGATGGCAACTCAGATCCGCTATAAAAACATGTAGCATAACTTCCATGACTGCATCTCTAGATAAACGAGTCGAGCCAAACCTCGTTTAAAGCTTGATAAAAAGTTTATCTATCCTAATGAATTGAGTTTAAGCTTAACAAACTCGGCCATTAATAATTAGTAACATTAAATATTTCAAAATATTCATGAAAAAACTCGAGCTTAGCTTTGTTAAATTCTTTAACAAAAAGCTCATTTAGTTAAATAAGCCAAGTTGAGCTCAAGAACAAAGCTCGTTTAGTTAAATGAGTCAAGCTCGAGCCAAAGAAAAAAACTCGTTTACCTTAACAAGGCAAGCAAGATGTTGAACTCAACAAACTCAACTCGTTTAACATCCCTAGTCTCAATAGGTTTTAGGCAAGAATGTAAAAAAATAAAACTGTGTTGTAACACGACTGAATTCTTTTCGTTGTTTCAATTAACGCCTCTGCAGCAGCTTACTTGTGACCATAACATTCAAAAAGTCACCCAAAATGCAGAGAAGGACGGCTTAACATTTTAACTAATTCCATGGCCTCAATGCAATCTCATCTATCTACATGGTGCTGTTGCATGTCGTAAGGACCGTGAGGTACTGGTGCAGAACCATATTGGGGACCCACGTCAGCACTACCCTGGAACTGAAAATATAGTGCAATAATAAGATAACTTTTCATAGGCCCACAACTCTGATGTGGAATAGGAACAACAATTTTCTGACGTGCTTCAGTGACCTGTAACTTAGCACATATAGTAGTAGTGTATAACATCGACTTATTATTATTGCTGATAAATTATGACAACTTCTACCCAACAGTAGGGCAATGGAGTAAATAAGAAGAAAATTTACGAAGAAAATAGACAACAACAAAGAGAAACAGTAATTTTCTAGTTTTGGCTAAATATCCAAAATTTCTGGCCAATTCAAGACTACGAACTTGTAATCAAACTGTGGGCATTATCGAAGACCAAGGGATATGAGCTATGCAACATCAAGTCATTGTTCAAGGGGGGTGATTGAGTTGGGTGAGAAGTTTTTTGATAGATTTAAGCAATGGTGGAGGTTGTTGAAAATTACCGTAAAACCCTATGGTAACAGGTTCCTGCTATCAAGATATCTTTAAAGTAAACTACGGAACATTTATGTTGTTTTTACCTGACATATAAAGAACTTATTCTTTAGCTTTGGTATTGTATGACCGTAAATTGAGGTTCCTAGCTATTCGTCCATGAATTCAGGTATGACTTGGGAGGAATGAAAGTTTGAATGAGCTAGGTTCTGAGTTTCTAACTTCCGATACCGGCCACAAGCAGGTGAGGGATCAGCCGCAAGTGAAGTACTCCATTCTAAGAAGAGATTGTTTTCGAATTTGAAGTGTCAGTTCGCGAAATCCTAAAATTTAAAATTTATGTGACTCGTTTTATGATTGGAAATAACAAATATTTAAATGAGTAAAACTTTTTAGATAGTTTACAAGATCCATAGTTGTATTGATTAAACTTCAAATTTGAAATTTAGGATTTGAAAGATTGACTTCGGAATTTCGAAAACAATCTCTATTCGTGGAACAGAGGGAGTATGATTTGGTTTGTTATACTTCCTCGGTAATTGCCTATGATCACCAGATCATGTGGAGCAAATAAGCAATAGGCAGAAATAGTTATTCCATCACAATTCTCCATCCTCAAGCGTAGTACTTGTGTAAATTAATTAGTGCACGGCTGCTAGTATATGAAATATAAAATATTTGGTTCTGGTGGTTTTTTGGTATAAAACATGAAAAGACATGCATATAAGTCACTATGATTGTATGTGAACTACTGCACCTTCAACGCATAAATATATCGACTTTCTGCGTTTGGAATGTACCTGGTGTGCTGCGTAGGGATCACCATACCCCATCTCAGGATTTCCATGGCCAGCAGCATATCCAGGGCCTAAATGAATAGTTCCCACATTATTAGGGCTTTGGTGAATTGAAAACTTTGGATCCTACTCATGCTAAAGATTGGAACAATAATAATGTCATTAAACAATGAAAGAAAAAAGGTCACCAGGGCTCGCTGCCGCAGCAGCCGCAGCGGCTGCCCTTGCCCTCTTCTCAGCATTAGCAAGTTCAGCATGTAAGTTCTCAACCTCACGAGCCATAGACACCATACTTTTCTCCATTTCCTGACTTAGCTCGTGGTTATTGGCATGCATCTTTTTCTCATACTCAATCGCAGCTCTGTTCATAATATAAGCTGATGAAAATGAAAACCTCGACAAGGAAATATGTAGTTCCCAGTAAACTTAACCAGAAAAAAGGTTACAAAAAGTGAGAAATGGAATATTGAGATCTTGAGGACACGTTAATCTCTACCGATATGTTACTCAGATATGCATAAAATGACAATGTGACTATACCAATATCACAATAAAATCACTTCCAAAAACAAAATGCAAAGACAAGTTATCGGCTGTCAATCATTATCAAAACATTACCTGCTTTGTGGTTTGGTAACGGGTACATGGTACACTAAAGTAGTGGTATGCAATTCACGAAAGGGTAGGCTTGGTCAATACAGTATAATATTTGGGTCCTCTGTATGCTAGGTTGTGTTATTGTGCCTGGACTATATGCATATAATCGTGTGTTTTTGTGTGTGTGTGTCATTTGTTAATTTCGTAAACCTAATATTACAATTAATACTACTCCCTCCATTTCAAAATTAGAGATACTTATGACTTTTAATGTAATACATTTTTAAAATCCTAAAATCAAATTTGAAGTGAATTTGTTTCACTTTGATTGATGTCAAAGTCAATGTTGCAAACTACTATTTCCAAACTTTTAAATTTTAAATACTTAATAAATTTATATATAATTTGAATTTTAGAATTTCACAAATCTAGTATCATAGAACTCAAAACCATCTCTAATTTTAGAATAGAAGAAATATTTACTAATTAACCACAAAAACTGCTTGTTCATCGTATTTAAATGGGTTTACTCAACACAACGAACTGGAACGCAAACTAACCATGAATCGCGACTGGTTCGGTTACGTTGATGACCTAAAAAATTAGGTAACCCTGATCAAAATCAGCACGGAGCACCATTTAGTTCATAGATGACTAACTGGAGTATACAAAATTATAGGCAACTGCATCAGACATTTTTGTCTAGATGTGTTCATCATACGTAAATTATTAACGTTGTTATTTTTATTAATTTGAATAAAACAAAGTAAAAATGAGAATCTGGTGTAGGCTAATGGTAAGGGGACCAAAGTTCGATTCTAACTGTCCCCGCCCTCTCCCTTCCCCATGTTAAAATGTTTACTGACTATGACTATCATACCGATTCTAATCTTCAAATGCTATACAATCACAGAACGAAACTACATAATAACTACTATATGCATATATACTGTGAAGTGTGCCACATATATAGACAAGGACTAATATGTCATTTTCGATTGTCTCACCTTCCTCTCTGAATTTCATGGTGCATTGCCTCAATTTCAGACTTAATCGCCGGAAACTGTCTCAACTCCGAGAGAGCCCTAACCACATCGCTCTCCACCTCCTCCAATTTCGAAGCGAGCTCTTTCCTATCAGAGCTCAATTTCTTCACATCATCTCTGACCTGATCCAGCTCCAAACCGATTCCGTCGATCAAGCGGACCTCCGCTTCCAGCTCCACCGCTTTCTCGTACACCTCTCGGACCTGAACGTCGCTTTCAGCCTCGACGGTGGCGGCGGTGGCGGATAGGTGGCGAATTTCCTGTTGGGCAGCGAAGAGCTCTTGTTTGAGGGCGACGTGAGTGGCGGCGAGGTGTTGGTTGTCGAGGAGGAGGGATTGGATTTGACGGTGCTGGAGAGCGAGTCGCTCTTCGTGTATGGCTGCTGGGTGGGGACGGCGGAGAAGGCGAGGGTCGTCGTGGGCGGGTGGATATTCTCGGAGGTTTAAGGCGTGCGCCGGGATATGGTTTCTTCCGGCCATAACGAACTCTGCTCTCTGCGGCAACTCTCTGCAGCTAAGTTATGCAAGTATTTTACACAGGAAATAAAATTAGGAAGTAATTGAGTAGATTTGTTACCGGTGAAACCGAAAATACATGGCCAAATTTAATAGAAAACTTGTTCAAACGTACAAACTTGATGCATTATTTATTTATAAAATAAAAATTATGTATTTGAAAATTTGAATTTTTTTAATTTTAAAAATATTTACAATTTTTTTAAATAAGATATTTGTTTTAAAAATATATATTTATATTTATTGAAGAATATTTTATTTATATATAGATATATTTAATAAATATATAGAGGTAATGTATGTGGCTTATTTCTATGAAGAATATAAACGGGCACCAATGCATATTAGCATATTTAGAGTCCGTTTGAGAGTGTATTATGTTTACTTAAAAATATTTTTAAATTTAAATTAAAAAAAAATTGTTTGATTATGATTTGAAAGTACTTTTAGATTGTTGTCATTTAAACTCTAACGCTTTTTTGGTAAAAGCTAAAAATTTATACTTTTGAAGTACGTTGGAACTAAAAACAAAAAATTATGTGATATATATCTTAAATTATTAAATATAAAAATTAATTAAATATATATATTTTTAAAGTATTTCTATATTTATTTAACCAAACACTTTTAATAATATTTTTTAAAGTACTTTTGTTAAAAACTCTACTACTAAAAGTACTTCTCAAACTAGACTTTAATCTTGTTTATGCTTATTACATTTAGAAAAAAAAAATGGGAGTGAACATATGCTCACTTAATTGCGTAAACATAAATACTTTAAAATATGTATCTTAAACAAATTGATATTAGAAAGTACATTATTTAAAACACTCTTTATCCTACGACCTTTTATATTTAATATGGAATAATATTTATGCTAATATTGGACTTGTATATCAAAAGTTTGAGTTGCATATCTTCAAAATGACTTGATGAGTGAATGAAAAGACTCGATAAATAAACTAAAATAGATTAAGTGTTTATATATTATATAGTTCAAAATTTTTAAGTTCGTAAATTGAGTCAACTCAGTAATTTAACTAAAATAAACTCATTGACAGAGTTGATTCAGTAAATAACCAAAGTAGGCCCATTGTTTGTCTATTTATATAATATACTCCATACATTCCAAAATAAGTGTAACAGTTTGACTTTTCACATAGTTTAAAAAATGCGCTTAATATTATAATTTTAGATGTGAAAATAATGATTGAAGTTGTAATATTATAATTTAATAGTGAAGTAGTAGTTAAATTGGTAGAGTATAGTATTGATATTTATAGTTTTAAATAGGAGAATAATGATTGAAGTGGTGGGTCATATTTAATAAAGTAATGATAATTTAGACAATTTATATTATTAAATTTTTCAAAAAGAAAGTATTGCAATTAATATGGGACGGAGGGAGTATTAAGTTTAAAATTTTTAAGTTTGTAATATTAAATCGACTCGGTAATTGAACAAAAGTATACTTATTGACCGAATTAACTCGATAAGTGAACCAAAGTAAATTTATTACTTGTCTATTATATAATATATTAATAATAAACTCGTATATCAATAGATTGAGTTGTACAACTTCAAAATGACTTGATGAGTGAACAAAAATATTCAATTGAATTATGTTATGACTTCGTAAGTAAATTAAAATAAATTTAGTGTTTATCTATTTATATTATATATTAATTAATATTGACAACATATAACATGGCATCTTATAAATTATCATTTTAACGTTAATTGTATTATCTGTATTAAATTTTGTACAATTTGATTGAATGATAAATATTATTCTTATTTAATCGAGTAAAGCTTATGTTATATATTTTCATTATATATTATATATATATATATAATTTAATAATTCTATTCTTATAAAAATATGTATAATTATTCATGATCATATAATATTTTATTATTATTAGGTTTAGTGGGGTCACATCAGTGAGTCAGCAGCCACAAAAGATAGATAATAATAATAATAGATAAAGCTTTATTTATTCAACCGTGTTTATAATTAAAGTATTGCACCTTATATTAAATATTTATATTTATTTTAAAATTTATATTAATAGTGTACAAATAAAGCATAAATGTACTAGCAAATTTTATAAAAAGTTCAAATTGGTAGAGTATAAATTATTATTTTAATAAAAATACTATAGTTTAAAATTGTCCCTATTTGCGTAAGTTATACTCCATCCGTCCCGAAAATGATGAGTAAAATGGGTAAAATATGTAAATTAAATAAACTAATTTTTTAGGAGATAATATATTTTTTGTCAAAACTATTCTTATAAATGTATTTTATAATAATAGATAGAGAAAAAGAGAGTTTTGATGTGACATAAAGTGATGATAAGAAATTAATTACAAACTAAAAATGATAGATTAAATTATTATTTTTGTAAAAATAAAAAAGATATCTGAACACATTTTTTTAGAACGCAGACAGTATAATTGAGTTAGATGATAAATTTCATACCCATTCAATGGTGTAAATTTTAACTTATACCTTCTCACTATCATAATCTAACAATTTATTATTATTTAAATGAAGATAATCTTTTACGAAAAAAAATATTTTTTAATACTTCTCAATTGATTCAACAATAAAAAATAATTGTGAACATTATATTTTTAAAAATATAATATTTAACTAAACTTACAAATATTAATTTTATTTAAAAATATTAGAATTATCTCTAAAAGTAACCGTGTATTGCACAAATATGTGACACCCCCAAATCTGGGCATCCACACCCCGACTTGGGTTGCCAATTTATTATTAAATCCATGTCTTACAA
>JAUMHB010030146.1:6065-21960 GCA_032359685.1 Pittosporum tobira | reverse complement strand
ATTATTTATTATTAGTAGCGGATGTGATGAATAATAAACGTTGAGATTTATATTTGGATAATAGATATTGGATTGGACGAAACAGTGCTTCTTTTTTATATTGTACCTAGATGTGACTCCTCTATGTGTATATGTGTGTGTGTGTGTGAATGATACGTAATATTGTCTTTTTATATCTTAGTTAACGGTGTGAAGACAAAAAGAACTGTTTCACTTCAACTCATGACTTTAGGACTTTAAATGCATAACTTCAAGTGTTCATATAGAATACGATCAATAATTCAGGTGGTCATCTAAATTTTAATCAATCGATTAAATAAATCAAACAAACAAACTTACTTTTTTTTTTTTAGCTAAAACATCAAGACTATATAACAACTTGATAACTTCACCAATTCTCATTACTAATCTCGTAAGCAATTGACCTTGTCAAACTTATCTTTGCACTTCGGGAGATCTTTGCTCTTGGGGGAAAACAACGTCAAATCTTTAAACTACAAATATATGGACTTCTGCTCGTCTCTTCATTCTTCAGTCTTCATGAATTTTAATCTCAAATTCTCAATCACTTGTCATATCCCAGTTATATATTATAATGTTTGTACCATGTAAAAATTTAAAAGTCTCATTTCTCTTGTTGTAAATAAAATTACAATAAAATCAAACGTAACATTTTTAATACTTAAGGCTACATAACATCCCAAACATTATCACAAATACCAATTATTCAAAAGCATCCAAGTATCCTCATTCGCGAAAAGTTCAAAATCACAAAAATACCAAGTAAAACTCTAAATGCTAAAACAAAACAAATATATATATATACACACACACACCATGTTGGTGTTCCATGCATACGCTTATAAGATACTCAAACAATCATTGCAGAATTCTACAAGGTGATTACATATGCGACTATGTAGCAATTATATGGATATTTACATAGCAAGAGAATCTAGAAGATCATAGAATATCTTTAAAAAAATATAAAGATCTTAGAAATTCTTTGCATTTTCTAGATCATGGTGGATCACTTTTGATATAAATATGTTATAAATATGTGCTAAGAGGATTATAAATCTTTAATCATAGTCGTAGATGAGAATTAATCCTCGTCCTCTATTAAAGATAGAAAAGGCTATAATAGGGGTCTTTCTCTTTATTTGTAAATCATCCAACTGCCTTGTAATTCTAGTGGAGTACAATAGCTTGATATTTTGGCCAACTTCTCTAGTGTTCTTACTTCTTCTTCTCCCTTATAATGATATTTTCTTTTCTTTTCTTTTCTTTTTTTCAGAAGCTAAAGGTATTAATTATTAAATAGTACTTCCTCTCTTTTTAAAATAAGAGTCTTGTTAAGACTAAATATTGAAAAAAAAACATTTATCTAATTAAATTAGAAGTCATTATAATTAATTATATATAGTTATTTCATGAATTTTTTTGTGAAAAACGAGATTCCCGCAAATAAATTAGTATTCTACAAGAATTCACTTATGATATAAATGTGGGACTACTAACTATCCATTTGAGGGTAGCATTGCATAAATATCAATTTCGCTTAGAAAAAAAAGTCAATGTCAATTTTTTTATTTTTTTTTTGGTGTACAATTTTTAGACATTTTAAGCAAATATTTATTTGTTTCAAAATTAAATATACCAATGACTTAATACAGTATAAATTTATGAAATCTTAAAATTTAAATTTGAAATCAATTTATTTTACTTTGATTAATGTGAATGTTATATATTCCCTCCGTACTTTAAAAATAATTTTATATATTTAATATATTGTATGATATATTTTTCGTTATATTTAATAAATATAAAAAATACAATGTATAATTATATTTTTAGAGCGTCTAAAAACTGTTGTCAAACATTGTCAAAAAAATGATGACACTTAAATTAAAAGCAAGTGTAAAATACTGCCATCTACAACTCTTTAAAATTTACCATAATTTGAATCTTAGAAACACTCTAATTTTGGATTAGAATGGAAAGAGTAATGATGTAGAAAAATTAAGAACATAAATAGTAAGAGAAAATCCACCATATGCCTCGATGATAAGCAAGAAAAACTAGGAACATCAGTTTACCAATTAAAACCAAAGATTTCTGTAGTCTGGGAAAAATGTTCCCCCAATCCATTTACACTTTCCAATGAAAGAATCTCTCTATGTAACTGCCTACCTTCACTTCCAAACCCTTTTTAATCACAAGAGATCAATTGATAGAAAAATTGATCAACTATAAAACCAGTTTGTAATCGCATAGTCATTTTGTCAAGATGAAAGACCTAATTTTCTGTTTACTCCTAAAGATTTATCTATCTATTCCCGACAAAGGCTCCAACTCTAGAGATGCTGCCGTCGCTGCTGGTAAAGAATTAAGAGACCATAACGGGCCCAGTACTTGGCTTCTCTAATTATGCATGAATAGATAGTTTAAGTCCTCTACTGTAAGCCGAGTCTGACGGCTTCCAGTCTCGTCCTCTCCAAATGCAGATGACACCATCTCCCTCTTTTTTTGCTGCAAAAATGCAAAACCCATTAAACCATTTAATATTTAAGTAACTTAATGAAACCATTTACAAAATTAAAATTTTTAAAATAAAAAAAAAAAGTAACACAGACAAAATACCTGGAGAGCTAAAATTCGATCTTCAACAGTATCTTTCACAGTCAACCGAAAAACTGAAACTGGACGAGTCTGCCCAATCCGATGCGCTCTGTCAATTGCTTGATCCTCAGTTGTCGGATTCCACCACAGATCCAGAAGGATGACATGACAAGCTGCAACCATGTTCAATCCAAGACTAGCAGCTTTCAAAGACATTATCATAACGGACACCTACAACCAAATTTTAAGGCAGCAAATCTCAGAACTAAATCACTAGCATAAGCAGACAATGGAATGATATTAAAAGAATAGCTCCAGGAAAGTTAAGGCCTACCAACAACCTCTAGCTCATATGGTACCCCTTCTCATCCTCTAACGAAGAGACAAAGGATCAAATCCCAATTGGGACTAAATGGAGTATAATATACTGTCGAGTAAATACTCTTTGTAAGAGTTGAGGTAAGATTCTATGTCCCCCCACCCACCTTTAATAATAACCAATTTTTAAAATAATAATAATAATAATAATAATAATAAATAAATAAATAAATAAATAAATAAATAAATAAATAACTAAATAATTTTTAAAAAAGGAAAACAAGGAGAAGTTAAGGCCTCATAGAAATAGAAAGCATTTTTCTGAGAAGTTACTTTTAATGATGGAAAACCAATCAACAAGAATGCATTCTACTAAAGCACAATTCAAAACTAGCCCTAACCTCTGGTTGAGTGTTGAAATCCTTCACAGCTTTATCTCGGGCAACAACCGACATTGTTCCGTCAAGCCTCCTGTAATTGATGGAAGAATCTTTAAGAGACGCTTCAAGCAAATCTAGCATCCTAGTCCACTGAGAAAACACTATAGCTTTCTCGCCCACTACTGGAACCAAACTCTTTCTATCACTATCCATATCCACAATTTGTTTATTGCAAACATCTCTATTTTCTGGACAGCTGGCACCTCCATCAATATTTATCAGGGAACTAGCTCTTGACATAAGATCCCGAGGTCTAGACAGAGATTGCAGGACCTCAAGTGCAGCCTTGATTTTGGAGGAATCAAATAAGCCAACCGCTGAACAAGGCTGAGGTGTCTCGGCTAGTACAGACCCATAGCAGTCGGCAGCTATTTCATGACCTTCAGAGAGAGTATTTTTGAGAGTTGCTCTAGCAAAAACTGAGGATACACTAAGGCGAACTTTACAATTTGGGGTTGGGCACTGGTTGTCATCACCGGTCAAGTGTTCACATATGCACTGATTGCAAAAAACATGCCCACAACTTGTAACGACAGCATCTTCAGGTGCATCCTACAAGAATATCACCAAAAGGCATAAACTTAGTAATCCACTAACCGAAAGCCACACAACTTAATCTTAAAAGGAATATATGAGAGCATGTGAATATAGGGGTAGAGTGAGGAGTTACATACATTGCATATGCCGCAAATGGCTAAAGAAGCTTCCAAACAATTTAAAAGAGAAGCTAGCTTCTCAGGAGGAAGTTTCTTTGCCACCTCAGCAGAAGAAGTCCACATGGTATCGGACCCACACCCTCTCACAAGAAGAGGGTGATCACAAGCTTGTCGAAGGCGGAGAAGCATCAACAAAATGTTTACATAATTTTGCTTAACGGTTCCAGCGGCTGCATATTCCTGCACAGTAGACCAATATAGCGGTCAATCAAAGAGGTAACAGATAACTTTTTTTTTAAATGAAGAAAAAATGGACATTAAGTGAGAGAAAGACTGAAGGTACAAAATAATAGATTGGCTGTATTAAACCAGACACTGCTTCAAAGTCAAAAGAAAAATAAACAAACTTACAGCAAACTGAGCTCGTGAATCAGCCTCTAGTTTGCAATAGAAATCCCGCTCCTCCAACGTAAACTCCACCTTTTTCAATTCTATTGTTTTTGGCGGAAGGTTGATGATCGGTTCTCCATCAAGAAGTGTGCCTAGAGACAACATTTATCACCAAACAATCAAGAGATCATAATGATAGATTCCTAGTGGAATTCCACAACAACACCCATTGAACTTGCATCAGAAAGGTCCAAACCATTAACAAATAAAAAAATGTCCTATCATAGGTAACCTATTCCACGAATCAATGCATTTTAAATTACCTACACTTATGTTTTAAAAGTAAAAGAGTGAGCCTCAAAACTCTTTAGACCAAATTCAGCATATCAATGCATTGCTTTAATGGTTTATCAGGAAGCAAAATGAAGTCCTTGTCAGGTCTCCTTAAGGGACAACTGACAGCATCTTAAGCCATGAAGCTACGGTCAATCACCAGTAACCACTTATAGATAATCAGCTCCAAGAGTAATTAACCTCATGAAGTGGTTAGAAAATAATCAGAAGTTGTATAGGACATCCGTATCTGACTTGCAGAGTCAGTTATCAAAGGGAAAAAAGGGGCCCTCACTCACCTTTAGTGCGACGTAGCATTATTGTCTTCAAGACAGCTTGTAGCTTTCGGTACCCGTTTGTTGGATTTTTTTGAATTGGGACCTTTATTGTAGAGCAGAAAGACTTAAATACAGCATACGGGTCGTATTTGAGGAATCTGAAGTAGCTATAGAGATCATCAATTGCATTCTGGATAGGAGTACCCGACAAGCACCACCTACGTTTAGCCCGAAGGCCCCAACAAGCTCTAGCAACTTGCGTCCTGTAATTCTTTATGCTCTGAGCCTCGTCCAGTACAACCCTAAACCACCTAACCTGGGCAAGAGGACGAGAAATAGAAGATTCTAATAATTCATCATCACCACCCTTCTTACTCTTCGAAGATCTTTTATCAGAATTAGGAGGATATTTTCGTTTCTTAGTGGATGGATGGCCCGTAGGTGGGGTATGACTTCGTTTTCTTCTCTCGTCATCGTCTTTATCGACCAGTGGCTGCTTTGGCACCTCCATACTAACAATTGCATAGGTTGTGAGGACGACATCGTACTTTGCCAGTTCTAAAGGATCCTTGGTTCTGTTGCCTCCATGGTATGTTAATACAGAGAGATTAGCTTCACTGGTTACCTTGTTGTGCAATTCATCGGACCATTGCCGGAGAACACTCGTTGGACAAACAATTAGGGTTCCGGCAGCTGGTCTACCCTTTGCTTGCACAGGTGGGTCCCTACCCGTGGCCAAAATTCTATCAGCCATAGTTTGGCTAGTTCCATTAAGCTCAGTAACACCGTCATCATCGTCTAAATCTAAAGTCTCCATCTGATTACTGGTGATAGTAGACATTCTTGAAGATGGAGATCTTTCCTTGAGTATGAGTGCAATTGTCGATATAGTCTTACCCAATCCCTGCCATGGCGATAATATGAAACCCAGAGAGAATTAATTAATATCTAAATAACAATAAATACCATAATATACAAGAAAATGAAATAACAACCAAAAAAAAAAATAACCTGGTCATCAGCCAGAATTCCTCCAGAGCATGGTTGAATGCTGCTTGTCTCCTTTTGAACCATCCATGATAATGCAATTCGCTGTCCAGAAATTCAATTAAAGTGAGTTCACTACGTCCCCAAAACAAATTTTCCCATTTTAAATGTCCTATTTTTAATTTCCATTTTTGTCTGTCCCATTTCAATTGTCCTATTTCCCTTTTTGGTATAATTTTTAGTCCGATCTTTCCAGCATTATCCATCATTATTCAATCCAATATTTTTCATTGGAAAGCTCAACACCACATTGAAATGATAACAAATTAAGCAAACACAATACTCTCTCCAAGCTAACTCCCTCTACCTGTACTTGCACTAATCGCAAATTAAACTAAAATCATCAATTTCTCCCATTATTACGTACCATTGGAAAAATCTTGTGTTTCATGTCAGGGAAATTGTAAAGTTGGATATTAATTAGGTGACAGGGAGGCACTAATGACGGTATTACAAGAGGGAAAATGGGAGTCGGATATGTAGAATTAACAGGGCAAGGGTAATTTGGAGAAAAAAAAAATATATTTTCTTAATAATCAAGTTTCGTATTTAGGACATAAAAAATGGGAGAGAGTATTAGATATTCCTGCCATTCAGTCCATCTAAAAAAGTGTAATATAATGTCATAATCACTCACCCAAATTCCTTTTACCTAATAAACCACATTTTATAGTACACATTTCAAATACATATGCCCAACAAACTGTTTACTTCATTCAGCTACCACACCAAACACCTTAATAATCCTTGTAGCATAACAACTAAAAGAGCGCTAAATAATCTAACGCATTTATCCATGAATTTCATCACTCACTACTACGTCCGTAGTCCATAATGCTCAACAAAAGCTACCCCAAAAGGTGTCACACAAAAGAATAATTAGACAACAGCCACAAACCTGGTGTCTCAAAAGAGGGACCGACAGAAATCCGTCTGGTGGAGTAGCTTCGGATTTTGGCTGAGAAAGATCCTGCAGTGCAGCAAACTCGTCTCATCAAATTCGAAATCCACAAATTGTGAAGTAAAAAAATAACAAAATAAACCTCTTCCCGCACATAACATGGAAATCTTGGTAGCAAATCAAGTTCAAAAAGTAGCTTAATTTCACTTCAAGTTGCAAAAAATAATGATTTATTGATTCCTTCCTTCTAAATTCTGGAAAAATAAAAAGATATTCAAAAGAATTTTTGTTGACTGGTATTAGTAAGCAAAGATAATTCATAATTCACCTGCAATGCTGCTCGATATATAATTCTTTCATCATTAGTCTTAAGCCTCACACCATCAACTTCAAAGCGATTGCGGGAATCAATAAGGGACGAAATTCGTGATGCAATATGTGACTTCACATTAACTGCGGACTGAGTTCTGTGTGCGGGCTCACTAAGATCTTCCAGAATGCATACATCGTCATCATCATCAAGTGTTTGGTGGCTGACTTTTATATGTTGGGAACCCACAACACTCTTAGATTGAGTCAATTTATTCTCCCTGTCTTCCAGTTTGGGACCCAACAGCCTACTACTAATCGACTTGGATTGCTGAAAACAAGGTTTCTGCTCTGAAGCCTGAACATCCAAAAAACGACTTTCGGCAACTGGACTGTTAATTTTACAAATTTTTTCATCTTTAATAAGAGAATGTCGAGCTCTCCTAGATCCATTAACATTCTTTTCATCCTTCACATGAAGTGCTTGTTTCTTGCTGGAAAAGCTGTCAAAACCACCAGAAGGCTTCCAGCAAGCCACATTATTCACATCCACAAAAGATTGGTACCCATTCCCCTGTGATGCAAATAATTTATCTTTTTCATTTTTCACATCAAATGCTTGTTTCTTGCTAGACAAGCCATCTATAGCCATAAAAGATGGACATTCAGTTCCTTGAGATGCATACACTTCATCATTTTTTTCATCCTTCATGTGAACACCTTGGTTCATGCTAGACATGTTCGACAGAGAATGGCCCAAAATTTGAGTCGATGACATGTTGCCAACCGCAAGCCCAAAATCATTTGGCCCACTGACATTAGCGTTCCACATTGCTGACACAGGCGATACAGCTCCACCGGATCTTTCCACCTGATTCTCAAAATACATTGCACCCTTGGGTGGAAGCTTTCCTTCTTCATCCTTCGTGTTGACCATCCTCTCAACATTATTTGTCACATACTGAGCACCGAAATTTTCAGTGTGACATTGTCTCGAGGTGGGACCAAAATATAATGGACTCTCTGCACCGATAGAATACTGGGTATGGGAGTATTGATTGTAAAAATCCAAAGCACTGGAAATTTCTAAGTCGGGTAATTCAACGCCAGATAATTCCGGATTCACCATAGACTCCTCTATATTTGGAGCTCTTAGGGTTTGGAAACTATTTTCACCTATCTCACCATATGTTCCATGAGCGATATCAGATTTCTCCATCGAATTGTACATACATCTGGAATCAGAATTGGAGTTTAAACACCTTAACTCGAACTCTGTCTTACCTTTTACATGATTAGGATCCAAGGTCACACGGACATCTGAAACATGATATGAATCTCCAGCAGTAAAACTAGATGCGCTGGGAAAATTGGGTAACTCATATTGAATATCTTGGCCATTATAACAATAGGGTTGCTGAGAAATCCAGTTGACAAGACCCCCAGATAAGCTATGCACCGGAGAACCATTTTGTGCTAAATTCTGCTTAGCACTGTCAAAATTTAAAACAGACTTTGCTGCAGAGTCGAACGAACTTTCTGAACTCCCAATCCTTGAATCCGAAGCCTCTGAGTTGAACGAATAGGAGCAAGTATCAGATCCGGGTAACTCGGCCCCGAGTGAAGATGGACCTTCCAACTCTGGCAATCCTATTTATCGTTACAAGAAAGAAAAGACAAATTAAGTACTACAAAGCATTGTAGTAACAATCTTGGCACTAATTGAAAAGCCTGAACATCAGAAATGATAATTTATCAATATGAAAAATTATGCCAAAATCCAAATATGGCTCACCTTCAGGCACAATTTTAACTGGCAAATCCTCTGGCTTAATCTGCATAGAACAACTCAGATATAAGTACCTCCAACGAGAAAAGAAGCATTAAATAAACAAAGAGAACTAAGCTGCAGGAGAATCAAGTATTATGATGGTGAAATGCTAGTCGGAAGTTGTAAGCAGAATCCTTGTATCAAAGAGAATACACCAATCGTGGAATATCCCTTGTCATCTTAAATTCTTCACAAGCCTCTTGCCACACATTTTTCAGATCATTTATGTCACTCTATATTGGTAGGCCTACCATGTGCCTGCCGCTAAATTAGAAGTGAGACTTATTAATTGCAAGAAGATCTTCTTAGCAATATCCATGTAAACATAGCTTCTAAAATAAAAATATACTACAAGTTAACCATCAATCATTTATCAATTTCCATAAACACCCATCTGTAAGACTGTAAGAAGACATTCAATACTTCAAAACCTCCTACTTGAGGGCATAGAAATATTAAATCCCAGGCAAACCTAGAAAACGCAAACCTTTCAACTACATGGGTCATTAATAACCAATAATAAAAGATTTCAAAAACACAAAATTAAACGGTGACTCTACCCAAGGATAATTTACACAGAAGCATGATTTAAACTCTCACAATTGCACATCAACTGATCCAATTACACACTGAAACCCCATTAAATTTCAACAATTACTTCAAATTTCAACAAAATAAATAGTATCACATACACTACCTCAGAACAATCAGGAGTATCCCCAATCATGTCCCAGAAGGAGTCCATATCAAAGCAAAGCCTGTCGTCGGAACCATCGTCATCAGGCAAACCCTCGTCGAAATTCCAATTGTTTAAGCTGTTGTCAGCCATCAACATCGCAATCAAATTCTGAAACAAAAGAAAACCCTAACGTTTATATGTTCCCGACCACCCCAAAACAAAACCCTAATAATTTGACAGACTTCAAAATCCTGACAGATAAATATGCAATTTCGGCAAATCAAGGCCCATTTTCAATGATCAGATTCTGCGATATAAGGGTGAGAGAGAAAGCATAAATGCTAGAGAGAGGGAGAGATGATGCGGATTTGTAAGAAGGATCTTAGCAGTTTCAGTGATGCGACTTTTGTTCCTCTGTTGGATTTGGGAAGGAGGCGCGTAGGTTAGCGACTTTTCTTCATTTTTTTTCCCCTGTTTTTTCTCCTCTTTTCCGTGTTTAGTTTTTTTTACGAATGTTTTCCGACTACAAATGGAGGTTTCTATTGTACGCGTGGTTTACTTTTATCCGTATTGTGCAGCCCACCTCACACGCGCCCCCCGCCCCCCGGCGCCGCCCCAACCCCAAAACACACACACACACACACACACACACACACACACAACAATCTCTCCCTTATAGAAAAATGCAATGTAAATTGTTTTTTTAATTATTATTTTTTAATTTTTAAAATGTAATTTCTATTTTTTTTTTTATGATTGATTTAAGATTATATAATTTTCTTTTATTTTTCAACTGACAATATATGTAAGATTCTGAAATAGGTATCAATAGATATATTGTATTTATTGAAAATTGTTGTTCTTATGTTTCCAATAGGTTCCAAAACACAAAGTTCGTACATGCAACTAATTTGGTTTTTTTGTGATTAGTAATTACTATTTTGGTAAATTTATTTGAATTTGAATGATTCATATGGCTCTCGTGTGAAAGATAAGATAAACACAAATGAATAATCTAATGAATTGGATGGTGCAAAATTCGAGTTTATTGATTGATTTATAAATTTATTGAACTCATCTAATTTATAAAAATAAAATTCAGATGATTTATCAAGTTACTAACATGACCATTTGAAGTTAAAAACTCATCACTTAAGCATTAAGATTATGAGTTGAAATGAAACTAGATTTTTTTTTAATTATTATTTCTTTTTATTGAAATAAGATATTTCAGTTGATAAACTGATTTATATAAATAAAGGTAACAAGAAATGGATTGTATATTACTTAGAAATATTCAAAGACGGAAAAATGAGCAAATGGACACAGAATGAACTAATTTTGCTTCATCACACAATCTTAAAAATTTAAATAACAAAATTTTATTTTTAAATAATTATGTAGAAAATAAATTAAAACATAAATGATCATATGTATTTTAGCCAAAAATAAAATGGAAGAATCATACACTTTCATTGCAACGATTTTTACCAGTTGCGTGACATGATTTTTAAAATATAGGAAAGTATATTAAAATATTTTATTTTTTAAAATTTTATTTTTTAATATATTCACATGTTATATATTTAGATATAATTAAAATATTATAACTATATATTATTTTAACAAATTTTTCATGCATCTTAAAATATGTGTCACACAATTGTCAAAAATTGTTATAAATAATATGGAACGGAGGGAGTAGCTAAATAGCCCTTATGAATAAAATGGAAGAATCATATATAAATTAGCCCCATAATGCCAATGAAGACTGAGTTCAGGGTTAAAACTAAAGTCTTGCGTGTGGAATTATTTATTTTTTGATTAAGCGAAGTTTTGTTTACTTTTAAGAGATGAGATCTTTTATCTATTATTATGAGTTTAATAATGCAAATTTTTATCCCCTTTATCTACTAGAATTTCTGACATATTATTATTAATGAATTATAATATTTCTTGTGAAATTTGATTTCAAATTAATGTGGAATCATTCCACCACCCAAAAAGCAAACCAAAAGATAATAATAAATTAATTAACGGCGAAGAGAAGATAGAAGCATCGAACGAGGGTTTTCTTATTTGAAGTGTCTCGTGTATTACTCACATTTTCATTCCACAGAAAATGCATACTTATAAATTTGAAATCACTCTCAGAATCAGAAAGAGGGAGCAGGGATTGAAAAAGGAAGTTGCAATTAGCTATTTGGATCAGTTGATTATCATTCATCAGCTCGCAGAGATTGAAACAATGGTATTATCAGTTATTTCATTATATTTTATAATTTCAAGTCAAATTTATTATAAATTTCACTATCAAAGTAATATTAGACTGTTTAATTTAGTTCTAAGTGAAGTATGCCGATTTATGACTCACAATTCTTTTATTGTTGTTTTCTGTAACATTTTTGAAATCCAAAGTTCATACATCTAGGCCCTTTAGTGGTAATACTATCATGATCAACTCTCAAAGTTTCCCCAGAACCGTTCCCTCACCTGAACAAGTTAGAAAGAATCCAATGTTCATGTGTCAAAGAAGATAAAGTTCACTAACTTATCTTTTTCAATGAGACTTTCGCGTTGGATAATTTCAGAAAGAAAAGGGCTCTAGGATATGAGATAGAGGGGGTGCAGTTCTTATGTTTGTTTTAACTTTATCCATAGACATTTTTATACTAAATTTCAAATTGAAGTAAATAAATACTAACAGTATAATAAATGGGCATTTTTCATAAACATGCTATTTCAAAGAAAGTGATAACAAGGGAGGAGTGGGAAAAAAAAGCACAACTATGTAAAACTTAGGAAAGAATAAATGAATAAGTTGGGTTATGAACTTTCTTGTCACATAGGGGTATGTTGATGCTATAAAAAAATTCAGAATGGAAGCTGGAATAGCATGTATCCTTTGGGCTTTAGAGATAGCTAGTTGATGTTTGTGCGTAATGTTTTTAAAATGTTGGCATGGTCCGCTTTTTAAGTACATCTTTTTCCTTATAGATGGCAGTTAAGAAAGCAGTACAATCAGGCAACGTAGAGGATGCAATTGAAAAAGTCAATGATTTAAACCCTGAGGTTAGCATTCATATTTTTCGTGTTTATGGCCTTAAATTTTTGTTATTTCTTAATAAGGGAGGAACCCCCCCAAGCGAGTACCTCACCATAAATATTGGGTAGATCACCAGCTTCACATAATATCCCAACCACAAAAATTGGTTAACCCATTAAATATGTTTGGATAGCCCTAAAAAATATCATTACTTCTTCGAGTATTGAACCTTGATGATGAGTTGATAGACATTTTTTCATTGTACTCAGTACCACTTTAGCTAATTGAAGGGGTTTAAAGGCCTTGCATTAGCTTATACTTTTAGATTTTCTTAAATTTTTGATTTTTTTTAAATAAGTTTTTTCCTTTCCTTCCATTATTGACTTTGAGAATCTTTGTTGTTTCCCGTTGCATTTTCAATTAAGTTGTTTTGGTTTTAGTCCATGTTTTTCAATCCCAGTGTTGAAGTTGTGAAAATGCAAAAGGAAATTTTCATTTAAATGTTCAGTAGCCTAAGAACTGTCTTTGAATCTTTTTTAGCCAAGCTTGCCCAGGTGAGCCAGCATATAGTGCAAACCAGCTTTTCGAGAAAGTTCAATAAACTGCAACTCCCATCCAGGGAAGAGTCCATAATTTTTCTTTGGGGTGGCCTTTAATTTATTTATAAATTTGACAAGTGCTTATTTTATATATTATTTTATGCTTATTTCTATTGATTTATTATTAAGTTTGCATAGATTTGGCTTTAATATCCTTGTAATGGGCTAGCAAATGATCAATCCCTTGGATTAGATATGTTTTATTGTTATTGGGCCTGTTTTGCAGAGAATTGGGCTTAAAAAGGCCTATTTCGAACGAAAATCGAGTTTTGAACGAATCCCGAACGGACAAAAATTGCCAGAAATCAAAGCAGAAAGCAAAAATCAAAGTCCAAAGGGCCTTACAGCCTGGCTTACGGCCGTAAGCCAACCCATAAAGGAGCTTACGAGCGTAAGGAGGCCAGTAAGGTCGGTCGTGCAGTTTTTTACGATTTCTGTTGACTTTTCCGGAATGCTTTGACCAAGATGGTTTTGGGTTTTTCTATAAGCCTTTTGACATGGATCAAGATGGCAAACCTAATTAGAGTCAAATTGTGAGAAGTCCCATGATTAGAAACTAAAAAAAAAAAAAAAAAAACCCTACTAGCTCATAGTTCCAGAAAATTCATACATCATACAATCAAGAGAAGATCAGGAGCTAAAGGAGGCGAAGATTTGAGGGCTATTAATAAAGACATCATGTCGACTTCTTATGGGTTTTTGTATCTTTTATGTTGTATTTTTTAACTTAATTATGCTTTAATTTTCTTTATGCTAAGACTAGACGGATCATATTCATGATTAATTGAAGGTTTATTTAGACTTTAACATGTGTTCATATAGGTTTTTCATGCTTATTGAGTTATGATTCATTTTATTAATGCTTCTGAATACTTGATCAATATTTATATGATCTAGGTTAATAAATTGAAGGACTTGACGGTGAAGATTTATTAATAACTCAATTGAATCATAGCCATAAATTAAAACTTGTTATAGATAATTCAAAGTGATTTGTGCAATTTCGGTAGTAGTTGGTTTAACAGCAGTTGATGATAGAACTTAATACTCTGTTAATTATTTAAATTTACGTAGGGGTATGTTGGGTTAATAATTGGAGTATGAATACTTTCGTTAGGAATAAGCTAGTATCTAATCTAGGAAAATTCTACTGTCATAAACATGTTGAATTAATATAAACTGCATGATAAAGTTAGTAAACTCTAAATTATGATTGGCTATGTGAAGTCGAAATCTTAGCATAATTTTATCATATTGTTAAATCTTTTATTTAGTTTAGATCTAATTGTTAGAATAGTTAATTAGTAGTCTTGTTTAATAAAAATTAAATCTTTAATTATTTGCTAGATAAAATAGAGACTAAAAATAGTGGTACATAGTTGACATCAGTCTCCATGGGATTGACAATTTTTATACTATAATTTGATTGGTGTACACTTTCACTGAATCACGATAAAAAATACAAAATACATATAATATTACTAACTAATAATTCATTTTTTTTTTAACAAAAGGATGATGATGTATAATTTATTCAATATTTTTTCCTTTTAACTTTGAAAAATGAGATTGTGTACTATTTTTTTCCCTTATAAACCCTTTTAACATTTTTATCTCAATATTCACTATCAGATATATCTTTTACCACATTCTAAAGTCTACTTTTAATAATACTCATTGGCAAAAGTATTCTTTCAACACTTATCGTAGATACCATAAGTGTTAATTAAAAATAATTCTTAAAAGTTATATTGATCAAATAAACGATAATGAAGATAAAGATAATATTTAATTTCACAAAAGAATTATAAAATATATTAATACAAGTAAAGTATGTGCATGCATATGATTTATTTTGTGTTATATGTAACATATAAACTGTCAGGCCCTGTTAATTTTTGTTATTTTTGCTATTTAAATTTGTTGTTTATCTGTTATTTTACTGTTCACGAGTTGTTATTTTTACTGTTCATTAGTTGTTGTACCTCTGCCAAGTCAGCCATGCACAGAGGTAGTGAGTCATAGGATTTAAAATATTCTAAGATATCCTTATCAGTCACAGCTAGCTATACAAGAGACAGTACCTATCTATCTGTATATTTTTTTTAGAAATATCAATATGTGACTCTCAATTTGAGACGCATTTTCTCCCTCAGATTTCTCCCTTTTTATGTGATCTATCTCCCTCATATTCTGTCTCTCTGGAATATTTATGTTCCCACCCTATCTATCTACATATAAAACATAAAACACCTGATTATTTTGTAAGGTTATAGCAGCAACCTTACAAATTGGTATCGGATTGAGTAGACTAGCTGAGAACTCCATCTTCTTCATTGCAACCACTATAGCAATGGGTTGACAGCCTTGAAGCTCCCGCTAACCTGGGCGAGTTGATCTTGAGTTACCAAAGCCTCCCATCTCGCCAACTTAGCACCGAGTCAGC
>JAUMHB010030134.1:0-43111 GCA_032359685.1 Pittosporum tobira | reverse complement strand
GGGGGAGAGAGAGAATATAAACATCTAAAAATTAATCATAGAACAATGCAAAGCCTATTTTTAAACAACAAATCGTGGCCTCTATCTGACACATTTTGGGGACCTCAATAAAATAATCTTTTCCACCAAAGAATACTTGGGAGTTAAATGTGATTGGGGTGGTGAAGAGCTAATAAAAAAGAACCTTAAACACAAGCAAGCAGACAAAAGTACTTGAGCATCAATATATAATACCCTTTCCAAACTCGTAGAAACTTTTTTTTAAGAAGACAGTGGCTAATAGAACATGTTGGGTTAAGATTTACCCTTAATCCTCATAATCTCCGGCATTCTCCAATAGGTAATTGACTGCCAACTCCTCGTTGCGGTCACAGGCTAAAAAGGCTTCAATAACAAGGGCTCGATCAAACCCCATTGCCTCAAGCTGGAAATGACCAATATATATATATATATATATATATATATGTTAATCTAATGCATGCTAAAGAATAGGTGAAACGTATATCAAAATTAGATAAAATGAGGAGCAAGAGGGTCTAAATGTCTAAATATATACCCGTTCAATGGCCTCCTGTTCAGCTGGAGTAACACTAACCGCGTGGGGCATGTCCTGCTCAGGCTGATCAAATAAATCCCTACAACGGAGAAAACTTACTTTTAATAATCAATATGCAAAGACCAACAGGCTTGACAGATGGATGGTAAGCGTTTCTGCTGCCTCCACATAGAAACATAAGTTCATGTACTTCATATATTTGTGCGTTAGTACAAATGCTCACCCTTCAGAAGGGTCAACAGGTTCATTTATCAACTGGAGAAACTCTGCATGATGCTCCTGGATTAGTCTCAAGAGTTGAGGGTTTTGCTTCCCTAGCTCCTGAAGCATGGGCTGTAATAGAAGCAATAGCTTACAACCTCTTTACCAATAGAAAATATACTCCAATCAATTACTCCCTCCGTCCAATTTATATTGTCCCAATTTTTTGATAATGTTCAGCACGGATTTTAAGATGCTCTAAAAATATATTTATATATTATAATTTTTAAATATTTTTGTATGTTTAATATATTTGTATGTTATACTTTTCAATAAATTTACTACATATAACAAATAAAATATATAGCCATGTTTTTAGAGCATCTTAAAATTCGTGCCAAACATAGTAAAAAAATTAGGAAAATATAAGTTGGACGGAGGAAGGAATAACAATTGCTCATACCTGTAAAATTTGGGGATTTGCTTGCACCATTGAACGTAAAGTTTGGAACTGTGCAGACAAAGAAAGCAGGAGATATTATACATTCCAGAAATGGGTGGGGTTACAATGAAAATCTAGATGATTGTTTGCTATGAATTTAGAGAAGTGCCAAGACTCTGAAATTCAAAGCTTCCCTAAATTATAAGGACATGAAACATTACATAATCCTATTTAATTGTGGGTACTCAATGTCAACCTATAATATCAGGTATCCAATAAAAATAGGAGCTTCTCAATTAACAGAACAGCATTTAGTAGGAACCCTACCTGTTGGTTGTTCCTAAGGAAATCTAGGGAACCAAGACCACCCCCAGTAGCACCAGACAGCGTTTCCTGCTGATTTCCATTTTGAGAGTATAAGATAAGCAACTAGTAAGTACTGAGGTCCAATTCAAAGGCATATATGTTAGACCTGAGGAAACAGATTCAAGGGAGATGCATTAGGTGCTCCAGAGGCAGGTGCAGCTCCTGCTGTAACTGTGTCAGAAACAGGGTTATGCCCACTAGCTGTCTGATTCACTGCAACCTCAGCTGTTTCAGGAATACCCTAGAAATAGAACAAAAATTACTAAGAAACCACACAATAATAAAAAAACAGAGAAAAAAATAAGAAGCCTATAGAGAAAACCTAACATACAGTATATAAGTAATCCACAGCTCGCTCTGGAATGTTGAAAGCAGCTCGAAGTGCACGGGTAACAGTTTCCTTGTCCCACATGCCACCACCTATATCCATTATATGTTGAATAGTCAGCTCAATATCAGCACCAGCAACTACACTGGAAGCAGGTTGACCATATGCATCAGAAGGAGCACTGCAGCACAAAAACACTAATTCTGAATTATCTCCATCAAATATACATAATTATCCCATCATACATGCAGTCCATATATTTTAAAACACCAAGATTGGGGTACTATTACAAACACTTACTCAGCTGCTGCCACGTCAGAAGCAGAGGCAATGCTCTTACACGCCCTGCAAAGCAAATATTTAAGAAAGTGTGAAAAGTTGAATATCCAAAAGTAAAATCTGGCAGCCAGATTAAGCTTTAACTTACGTTGCTGGGGGGGCTTCAGGTTCAGGAGTAGGATTAGAAATTGGAGCTGGAGCTGGTGCTGGCACTGGTTCGGATGAAGGCTGTTTGAACATAGACAGAATTAGTGGCTTGACATGTACCAAAATCTTAGTCAGCGTGCATGAAACAGAAGGAATGAAGGGAAACCCCTGAAATGAAAAGCACAATGCAGAAAAATACTTGTACAGATGATGTCCCACTTGAGCTTGAAGTTTTACTCTGTGCATATGTCAAATAGGAAAACATGAGCAATGAAGGCTAATATATCCTTTTTTGGAATACTGGACTAGTTTTTTACTTGTCAAAAAATAAATGAAGGCTGCATAGTCAAGGTGGATATCCTGATAAAATAAGCATGCCTAACAGAAGTAGCATACCTTGCTCAACATCACAACAAGGAAACCATCTTCAGAGACCTTGTTCTCAGCTAGTGTACTTTCATCTTTCAATACCTTCCCATTGTGAATAAGTAATTGCTGTCCACATGGATAATTGTCTTTTCCTTGTACATCTTCAATGTTTTTCTTGACAGCCATAATCTACAATCGTATCAATACACTTTAATCAGCCAAGAACAATTATATGAATGAGTCATACTTATTAAGAAGAAAAAAAATATAGAACAAACTAATTCTGCAGTATATTAAATTTCTACATAACAATAACAATTTAAATAAATCTCAAAAAAGTCGTGAAAAGAATATCGAGGCGATGTTGCCTTTCGTAAAGTATTTTTAAGAACCAAAGTCCCATGGACTATATTGTCTGGTGGGGTGGGGCTGGGGCGGGTGGGGCAGATTTGGAGGCCAACAACTTTATAATAACTGGGAGGAGGAAGAGAGAAGAGGGAGAAGGAGAAAGAGAGGGGGAGGTGGGGTGGTTGTTGTTCTGTACCTTCTTTTTGAGGTATTATACCGTTGTTCTTTGCTGCTATATCATGCACAGTAAACATTTAATAAGGACAATTGCTCACGAAAGGATTACAATTGAATCCAGCAAGACAATAGCCTTAAAGTATAATACAACTTGAGTATAAGACACCTAACAACATAACACAAGAATCACATGTTACGTGTAATTTGCCACATAGCACCAAGTGATGTAACACCTCTCTCAGTCCCTCATCGCCCTCCAACAACTACCTACACACTGCCAACACCACAAAACCACAAAACCACCAATTATTAAACACCCATCCAATCAATACTTTATTTCGTAGTTCTATTCTGAACCATACATAAAGATGAAATCAAATATGACATGGGTTCTGATAAGTTAAAGATACATGTTACACAAGTGCTATCAACTAAGTAGGAAATTGTTCTTTTCCGTTATATGTATCAATGATGCTCCACAAATGGGCAAACCCGTGTAAACAAATACTATATAATTAGCATTAAGAAAAATCATATTTTCATTAATCAGCGGTGAAGATTATAACTAGTTGGTTTTCATGAAATTTATTACCATGAAAGTTGAATTGTTTTGTTCTTTGAGATGTCCCAAAATGAAAAGATTAGCAGTTAATTTGGAAATGGAGGGAGTGCATGTCCACTTGACATTGAAACAATAATATTCTCCAAACAATTCCTTCAATAGGATAATTATTTTGGGGTCTTATCAACAGTCCATGCGATTCACTTGACAATTACTTTTTAAAGCATACACATAACAACCACCGTTCCACAAACCGAGCCCCAGTTGAAAAATTCGCGAATATTGAGGATTTAGTTTTTCTTTGGATAAATATATTGAGGATGTGTTTTTAATCCATGTTTGGTCCTAAAATAATAAATGTTTAGTTTAGTGGTGGTGGTGGTAGTATGATAATGTAATTTACATGGTAAACTTGAGGACATTGTGCCATTTTATAAGATCACCAATCAAACTTGGAACTCTTTTTGTCAAACAAATTTTTTTTGACAAATGGGACTATTTATCTGAAACGGATGGAGCATTAATTAACAACCGGAAAATGGAGAAAGGTAAGTTACTTAGTTACTCACGCACCTATTTGGCATAACAACATGGTGGACTCAAAAGATTACATTTGAGAGCATTTAGTAACAAAATCGAAGTGCTTTTGGCAAGCAAATGTTTTGGGTGTAAAAAGCACTTCTACAATCAAATTTAAAAAAAATATATATCAAAAATTTTGTCATTAAGAAAATTTAATGCTCCTGAAAGTGCGATAATATTACACTCAAAGACCTACCAAGATATCATTATAAAGTGCTTTTAGAAATTATTGACGAAACACTAAACAACAGTTACATGAAAACAGTTTTTTGTCACACCACTGCTAAAAGCTTCATCTCTCTACATTGTATCCTGCCAAATGGACGGTATGAGTATCTCATAAACTTCCAAACAAATTGTATACCACAAAAAACCTAATTAGACAATTGTCCTCTTCTTTACTAATACTCAAGCTACGGTACCATAGCCAAATAATTCATATATGTTAAATGTGGAACTTCTTTTCTTATCCTAAAGGACCTAAGCAGACCTAAAATGTTGCAGTATAGTAGGAGTTTCAGTTTCGAGCTACTTCAATTGCTCTGAATCAAAACGCTGCTATACCATCATCGTATATCAGAAACTAATTAAGCAATGCAACAGCTATTTTTCGTCTGAACACACATAAACATACACAAATATATAAAAGAGGGATAGATAAATATATATAGAGAGAGGGGTAGGGAGGGAGGGAGATGTGGGTACTCACGGTGTCTGTGGGATGAACCCTAATTTCGAAGTGGCTACCCTTCAGAGTTTTCACTGTAAGCTTCATACCGGCAAATTGTGAACCCTAGTTTCGATTCAGAGAAGTGTTTCAAGCGAAAACCCTCGGCTAGAACTGAAATGCCGTTTTCGATGGATCCAGAACCAGATGGAGTGTTTGCAGAAAATTAAAATAGACTGAGAACGGAGATTTCCTTTGTCATTGTTAGCACGTGTTCCGCGCCTGACTTCCCTTTTGGTTATTTTTTATTCTTTCTTTTACCTTTTCTTATTTTTTTTTTAATTTTAAAATTATTACTATTAATTAAAGATCAGTGAGCGGATTATAATCAATTAATCACATCAGTAGTGAATAATAAGAACTTTACAAAAAAAATAAAAATTATATTCCATCTTATAACATAATTTAAATAAAATATATTCATATTTTGACGTTTATTGTGGTCGTTTGCTTTTGTGTATACTTAATAATTAACTTGTATCGATAAAAATAAAAATTCACATAAATAATTTATAAATTGACTTATATCAATTTTTAATTTACATGTATAAATAATTTTATTTATATTTATTTTTTAACAAAATGTTATTAGATTTTAAAACATAAAAGGTATATCTTATCTTTTAATATTTATTACATAATAAATTAATAACAATTTTAGAAAGCTACTATTTTCGTACTTCTTTTTTGTTATTTTCCCATTGTGGTCCTTATTTTCAAATAAATGTACCCATTTTATACCTAAATTACCTCTGTCTAACACAATAACTCAAAGTAAAGAGGATGAATCATGTGCAACTTCTAGAGTTGCATCAACAAATATAAAGATATCTAACTAGTATTCAAGTCACAATTTTTTGATTGATTTTAACTAGAGAGAAATTATGACATCCCGTAAATTTGGAAAATAAAAATTTATAAAATTATTTTGTTGAAATCATTACTGTAAAGATTTATTAAAGTCAAATTAAACTTTGATCATTGTTTTGGAATTTGGATGGAGGATTAAAAATGTTAAATTATTTTTATTTAAGTATTCATAAAGGAAAAAAATAATATTTAGTAGCCATTTATGAATTATTTGACAACAAATGTATGGAAAAAATAATAAGTGTTACATGGACTTATGAAAATTGCCAAGTGTATAATAAAAATTATGTTAGGGACCTAAGAGTTACAAATTTTTAGTAGTAATACATATATATGTGACCAGATTTTTGAATTTAACATGGGAGGGAAAAAGTGTGGGAATAAAGATGCCACATAGGGGCTTTGTTGGCCACCCTTTAAAGCACTCACCAAGGCCTTGTTGGCTGGCTACACCACAAGACACTAAAAATGAGCCATGAAACTAGGACCACTTAGCCAAAATACCACAAAAGCAACAAAATACCCTACTTTTCTTGAGAAAAGACACGAAAATTGGGAGTAAGAGCTGCATATTTTTTCTTCCAAGCAAGCCATTATAGAGAGGAAAAGAGAGAAAATCACCAAGTGATCCAAACACTAGCCAATTTAATTCATAGAAATCCTAAAAAATCACTACTAATCAAGGTAAAATCCTAGATACCATTTAAACCCTATAAATCAAGTGTTACATGGAGTATGCTTGGGCTTGAGGAGTTGATTTTGGTGGATCAAAGCAAAAGGAGCAAGGGAAGGTGTAGTACTTGCATAGCAACCAAAGGAGGTATAAGTTTTTACCTTAATTCCTATCTTCCATGGTTAAGTTTATGTTTATGATGATGTTTAAGAGTGTCTGAGTAGCCTAGTTGATGGATAAATTTAGTTCATGTTTGATTAGTTGGTTGTTGCAAAGGAAGTTCATGTATGTTGAAAAATCTAAAAATTTTGGGTTACGGATTACTGTTGATTAATTATACGAAAATTAATTAACTTTTAAAATGGACATGAAAATTTTATTGGAACTAAATGGATAAGTTTAGATAACACACAAATTTTTTTTGTAATTTTTGGAGTTGATTTTATATTTTAAAAATTGTTGGAAGGGAGCTGCTGTAACTTTCTGCAGAAACAGAGTGCCATGTTTCTGGTCTGACTTTGAAAAATGATATCTCACTCATTATAAGTCCAAATTGAGTGATTTTGATGTCCATGCGTATCCACTGAAGTCTAATTTCTGAAAAGGTAGGGTGTGATAATACAGTAATAGTAAATAATAAGTTGTGTCTGTTTAAGTACAAAAAGTACATAGGATACAAAACAGAGAACGTTAGAATTTTAGTCAAGTTTGGGAAGTGATAAAAAATAATGTGTTTATCAAACATTTACAAAACTTTTCTAGGCATACTCAGACATGTTTATATTTTTTGTTTGGAAATTTTTATCATTTTTTAAGGTAATTTAGTATTTTTGTAAAAAGTCCAAAGTACAATGCTGTAAAGTTAAAACATACCAAATTTTTTGGAATCTTTACATAACTTCGAAAAGTTATAACTTTTTCATAAGTGAACGGAATGATGTCGTTCTTGAGTCTTTACGAAGACCTAAAAGTTTAGTTTTTGGAAAAAATATCTTGTTAGTAAGAGGTCTTCGAGTTAAAAGTTATACAGATTTGAACGTTACTGGCTTAGTAAACTAGAATAGGGAGTTGGTTGAGTTAAGACATGGATAGAATGATAATGCTTTAAGGTCCATTAAACGACTAATATGAGACCGCTTATGAACATAAGAATTTGTTGAACGAGTAGAGAAGGCTTGAAGATAATTCAGATAGAAGCTTGAAATGAGAATGAAAATGAAAACGGAGGCCAAAAACAGCAAGCTCAGTTTGGAGTGAGTTTAAAGTGCAGCAAGACAAGTACCCTATTCATCCTTTTTACGTATAGTTTTCTCGTATTTCTTATAAGTGACTTTGTTTATCGTGAGCACATGAGTTTGATTCCTTGTGCATGATTGTTCATAGTTTTCAAATGATTGTTTTAATTAAAGTTATATTTTATCAATGCATGTTTTTTGGATGTATCTTTTGAAAGTTATGTCTTCAATTATTAATTAAATATTTTGGGTTGCGTTATAAAATATCTACTCAGCTTGTGGCTACGTTCTGAGAAAGTTACAAGCAATGTTTCCCCAATACTAAATTCTTGGGAAAAAATTATGAGAATGTAAGCTATGGAATGAGTAGATGTCCACGTAACGTGGCCTTTGTTTTCATGAATTTGAGTTGATGTTGTGAATCATGTAAGATTTGATCTTATTTTATTATGGAGATATTTTGGTTCAGATTATTTTATGTTCTCATGATTTTAAGTTCAAAGGTTATGTATTGTTGAAAATGATTTTATTTATTTGAATAAAAAAAGTTTTTACCAAAATTATTAGATTTTAGTGTTGAGAGTAGGCGTACGTGATGAGAATTATTTGTTCATTTTTCTTGTGGTTTAAGTCTTTTATAGATTTACTAGATCGAGACGGGAGTGTTCGAAGATTTTGGACAATAAAAGATGGAAGACGAGTGCGATGGGGATTTGCTTTAACCCAAGGAAAAAGCTTAATGATTGTATTGTATCTATAATAATGAACCATGTTTGTAAGTTTTGTTTCTGATGTAATATAATAGAATGATGTAAATGTGATCCTGGATTGAGTCACACAGGGATAATAGTGGTATATTGATCACTTGTAGTTGAAGATGAGGATGTTCGCGACCGGTTTTCGAAAGAAGGGAATTAAGAGACTTAATTAATAAAATATTTTTAATAAATAGTAATTATACGAAACTAGGTGTCACAAAAAAATTCAAATAAAATATCGTGTAGTCATACTCTTCAATTGACATATAGTAAGTAATGTGGTTCAAACAATAAAATAATCCATATCTATAGCAAATCTAATAACTTGTGATGAAAATTATTTCATTATTTCAGAAAATTCTAAAATTTTTTATGGTTAAAATAGAGCAAACAGAGATAAAACTAGAGGATAATCAAAGACATTAGTGATACCATCTCAGATATAATTTTAACGCATAAACCGATGTTGACGTTTATTGTGAATGATATTGCTAAAGTGCTACAAGTTTGCACTTTTTGTTTTGAAACATACATGTCTAAACTATAACGACAAAGTTTATTCTCTTTGAATATGTTATTGACATGGTCGAAGAAAAATCTAAAAAAACATTATTGAATAATCCGAATTCAAGTTTCGTCCAATATAAAACCATATATTATAAATTTAGTGGCGGACTCTTTTCTCCTTTTGGTTCATTATAAGATAGGAGATGATAAAATTATTTAATTATTAAATGATACTTAGTTGGAAATCTTCCTTTCTCAATTTTTAATCCTTATTTATATTGTCAATCTCTTCACGATACGTGTGTTGTGAGATTTGTTTGTTTCACACTAAAATATTTTGAAACTTTCACTTTTTTTAGAATTCATAAACAAAAACTACTTTCTCTAAAGTTACATATTTATTCCTTATTCACAATTAAGTAATTACAAAACAAAAATTAATAATTTAATGCATGTAATATTTTAAACTCAATATTACGACAAATTTGTAATTGTCAGTAGAAACAAACAATTATAATAGCATCACAAAATATTTTATTTATTATTTATATTTCAGAAAATTAGTTACATTTGTAAATAGAAAGAATTTTACATTAAATTAAATTAATAATAATAACGTGATAATGCAATTATAATTTATGATCCATAAACTTACTCCCTAACAAGTTTTTTTTTTTTTGTTGTTAAAATTGATATTTCCTGACCAGCAAATATTATCCAGCAATAGTAATTTATGATTCGTAAATCACAAAAATAATAAAATATACTAATTAGCTAATTATAAGACGTGATATTATTTGATTTCGTAAATCACTAAAAATAGTAAAAATATAATAATTACAAAAAAAAACGTGATAAATAATATTAGCAGCCAATTCTGATCTGAACAACAGTAAATTAGCCCCGTACGTAAAGGAACGCTGCAGGTGGCGGGATTCCTGCATACAAACGTTTCCACTTCAATTCCCAGTTCCAGCGGCGATCCGATAGTCGCGCTTCACTCTATATCTCTCTCACTTGGTCACGGAAAAGGGCAACAACAACCTTGCAGCCACGTCAGCATCGTCGTCATCACCACCACCGCCTAATTTTTCCTATCCATATATGTTGAAAATCTCAATTTGATTCAATTATATAAAATCCATGGACTTCAAATCAATTCCTGTTAGTATTCCTTTTCTTTTACGTAAACTTTTTTATTTTTCTCCGTTTTTAATTCAATTGTACGTATCAACTTTGTGTTATATGTATTTAAAATTTTGTGAATTCCTTGTTTTCACAGAGGAATTCGTTTAAAATTCGGATTTGCAGATCGCCTGTGAGCTGCATTTTTGTATTATTCGACGTTCAATAGTAGAAGAACAAGTTAATTTTTGCAATCAATCTGAAGGCCAAATTAAATTAAATTAATGGAGAAGAAGAAATATCCAATCGGAGCTGAGCATTATACTCTATACGAAGAAATAGGGCAAGGTGTCAGTGCATCAGTTGTTCGTGCTCTTTGTATCCCGCACAATGAGGTTGTTGCTATTAAAATTCTCGATTTTGAACGAGATAATTGTGATCTGGTAATTACCCGTATATCTTAATTGAGTTTTTTCATGTCTAAATTTATTTATGCTTGTGAGTTTATATTGCTTGTAGCAAATTAACAAACACTATTAAAAAAAAAAAATTGCAAGGTTTTAGAATATGAGCCTTAGTGCCTCACAAGTAACACTATTGTTGAGCAGTGTGCTCAAACAGTGTTCTAAAATTTCTCCCCTAAGTCTGATTAATATTTGACTAGGCGCTAGATAGTCCTATCCCGACTAGCTTGGATGAGTGTTTATGTCCGATTGATCCCTGACTACACCCTATTAATCCCCGTCTAGACCTGTAACCTACCGAACTTTATAACACTGGTGTTGAATGATGGTGGTGGTGTTTTCACTCTTTGGCGGTAAAGTTAGTATGTGGGCAATAATGTGGCAAGCAAGAATGTAGTGCGAGGTCCCAAGTATGAAGATGTGAATTACCTTTATCGAGAAAGGGAGAATATATAGGTGTATCCAAGTGTCTCTGCTGCTGTCATTGGGTCACGGGCTTGGATACACAAGTTTGTGGCCACACGTTGGAGATCACAGTTTAGGCATTCCAATGACACATGTAAAGGCTAGGTCTAGGCCATACTCCTTAGGGTGACAGAATCCTTAACATCCTGATTATTTATGAATTTAAGATGACTTCATGTGGTTTGTTATAGTACATGGTATAGTTTGTGGGCCAAGGCATTGTTATAAACTTAGAAATTCAGTGTGCCATGCTGAATGACTAGTATACATGAATGGTGTGAAGATACTAATGGTCCACATCATCCAATCAAATAAAACTTAGAAACTCTCAAATTTTTGCTCTCTTTGCATTTGCATGTTTGGATTTTCTTTACCTGTTTAGATGAAGTGGTGTATAATTAGTTATATATCCATCTAGGTATATTCCATGGACCATGACATAATACCCTTTCCTATGTAAACATTGCTTTGTTTGGGGGAGTTTCTGGTATTTAACTGATTGTATGTTGAATCTGTGATCCCATAGAAATTGGACCTGATAGTTTTAGTTTTCATATAAAATTTAGGCTCCTGGATTCACACTTTACAAAGATTTATCATTTATGCAGTGTTAATACCTAATCCTGTTTTCTAAATAATGCTGTTTTGTGGACTATTTTCATTTTTGCACACAGAATAACATATCTCGTGAAGCCCAAACAATGATACTGGTTGACCACCCAAATGTTCTTAAATCACACTGCTCCTTTGTTAGTGATCATAATTTATGGGTTGTCATGCCTTATATGGCTGGGGGTTCCTGTCTTCATATATTGAAGGCAGCATATCCAGAGGGCTTTGAGGAAGTTGTTATTGCAACAATATTACGCGAGGTCCTGAAAGCCTTGGACTATCTTCATCATCATGGCCACATTCATCGGGATGTCAAAGTAAGTAGTTGACTACTTGTTTGGAAGAAATATTCTCACATAAACATTACAAAACCACAATCTTGTTATACTTTATGTCTTTATAGGCTGGAAACATTCTTATTGACTCACGTGGTGCAATCAAGCTGGGAGATTTTGGGGTTTCTGCTTGCTTGTTTGACTCAGGTGACAGGACACGCATGAGGAATACATTTGTGGGAACCCCATGCTGGTATGATCTTCTCTAATTTATGCTAATTCTAATTCAGTTAATTTCTAGCTTTAGTTGGTTACTTTATGTTAGCGAATATTAGTTTGAATTGACGTCTTGATAATTCAAGAAGCAGAGGGGTCTTAGATATTTTCTAAGCAGGATGACTTTTTTCTGTTATAGGATGGCGCCTGAGGTCATGGAACAACTGCATGGTTACGACTTTAAGTATGTATCTTGATTACAAGTGTTCCTCCTTTTAGAAAAAGATACGAGGAGATAGTATTTACTAATGTTTGACAATTTCCTGCAGGGCTGATATCTGGTCGTTTGGTATAACTGCTTTGGAGCTCGCTCATGGCCATGCCCCTTTCTCAAAGTATCCTCCAATGAAGGTACATATAATTTTGGACATCAGTATATTTTACTTTGATAAACAATAGTTTTCCTAATTCTTAATTTTCTATATAAATCATTCTTGATATTTGTAGGTTTTGCTAATGACCTTGCAAAATGCACCCCCTGGCCTTGATTATGAGAGAGACAAGAAATTTTCTAAGGTATAAATAGTTTACTTATCCATATGATTTTGGCCATCGTTTGGAATTGCATAATGTGATCTGCTTTTTGGTCTATTTGTTTCTCCTTAGTCTTTTAAGCAGATGATTGCTAGTTGCTTGGTTAAAGATCCTTCGAAACGGCCTTCCGCGAAGAAATTGTTGAAGCACTCTTTTTTCAAACAAGCCAGATCAAACGATTATATAGCACGAAAACTTTTGGAGGGGCTGCCTGCGCTTGGTGATCGTCTTCAGGCACTGAAGGTTGGTTTATTACATTCAGGTCTTGATTTCTTGTACTGAAATTCCTGTCTTATGCTAACGGGTGTATTAACTTACTACAGAGAAAGGAAGAAGACATGCTTGCTCAAAAGAAAATTCCGGATGGGCAAAAAGAGGAAATATCACAGGTTTAATTTTCTTGACTCCAATACCTAGAGATGATAAGTTATTAGATAATTTGATAGAACCTGTTTAACTTGATTTACAAATTATGTGCAGAATGAATATAAGCGAGGGATTAGTGGTTGGGATTTCAACCTTGAAGATGTAAAGGCTCAGGCTTCCCTGGTATAACAATTAATACTTCTTCTTTTATCCCTTTGCAAAATATTTTAGTAATTAATTATTGTTTTTTAAATAAAAATAAATTAACCAATGGGCACAAATGATTCGTTTGAATTAGATCCAGGACGAAGATAATTTATCAGATAAAGATGTAGGAGGAAGCTCAAATTCTCTTTCTGGGTTAGATAGGCAAGAGAAGAAATTAACGTATCAGTGTTCTTCTCTGAGTCAATCTTCCGAAGCGGCAGATATGGTATGTCAATATTCTTTTGCCCGTATATAATAAAGAGTTCATGGTTTGGAGTCTTTTTATTGTATTTGCCTAATATAAATATATATTACAGGAAGATAATAACCAGATAAGGAATCAAGGCGCTGCTCTTTCATCAGCCGACCCTACTGTTCCTTGCAACATGTACGTCATTCTAAGTCAATAGTTCTGTCTTTTTTAACCTTTTTGTGAATAAAAAATGGTTGACTTTAGCCTTTTTTTTTTATTTTCCAGAGGTAAATCTGAGCAATCTGATGATGATATGAGCATTGTGAGCTCATCCCAAGAACAACAAGTTTCTCAGAATTCTTCTCCCCCTACTGAAAATCACATTGAAAACAATTTGGGTGGAAAGCCAGATTTGGAGAATGTTAATAATGGAAGAGTCTTGGAGGGTATGGTTACACATCCTCATACAAGGAGGGTAGGTTCTTTGGGCAGCATTGTGGGCTCCGACACTGGTCTTTCAACTAGTAAAGGTGACAGGTATGCTTTTTCATGGACTTGATCAGTAGTTTCTAAATATTTCACATTTCTATTTCTATAAAAATTTCTTTTTGACAATTCTTGGAAAATTTTGGAATTTTTAGTGATAAGGTGCAAAACCATTTTCGGAGCATATCAAGTTTCAATGGAGCTATTGTTCAACCAATACTAGAAGAAATGAGCACTGAAAATATTTCTAAAACATCTAAAATATCAGGTAAGTAATTATCTGATTTGTTGGCTTCCATGAAATTTGAACCTTATATCTTATCTAAAATCTTGATTGATACTTTCTCTTGCTTTTAACTGTGTCATATACAATTCTTAATTTTGTTATGTTTAAGACTTTTGAACATTATTTTTAATTTTAAAAACTTTGAAGTAGCGAATAGTGATGAACTAGATGAGAAAGTAAAGCCAATTGTTCAGCAAAAAGGTCGTTTCAAGGTCACGTCTGAGAATGTTGACATTGAAAAGGTGAGTTTAATGAGTATGATTATTTTATTTTTCTTCTCTAAGCTGAATTTAGTTGGGATTGGTCGTAATACTTGACTGTTTCTTAATAGGTTGTTCCATCACCTTCACTGCAAAAAAGTTTAAGCATGCAGGTTTGTATTAATGTTATCAATGGAAGTCAAGATTGTAGTTGTTTGCATTGTTGAATTTTTTATATTATTGTAACATAGTTGTTCTTCTAAACTTTTGTTTTAATCTACACATCAAGTTAAAATATTTTTTTGTAGTGTTTCCAAAATCTTCTATGAAAAAGGAAGAAGGTTCAAATGTTAACTAAATTGAATTTGAATCTTAATTGTAATCAAGACCATTTTATTTATATCATGTTCTTTGACACTTGTCTTGGTGGAGACGTGCACATGAATAAATAACTTATCGTGGATAATACTTTTCTATTTTTGTCTATGCTCACCCTATAAGAATCTATAATGTAATTAATGTGTTATTGTGTAGGTGATTTCCCAAAATACTGGCATTTCTCTACAATCACCCATCGATGCTACACTATCAAATCATCTGGGACCTTCCCTTTACCCAATGTTGCAATCCGTTTTGCAAACAAATATTCTTCAAAGGGTATGTATTCAACATAAAAGTTTGACATCTTTATTTTCTTGCTTTGTTAAGAAGCATTCAAATTGTTTTTTTCTTGTGCATAGCAGGAGGGTATTCTGAGTGTAATGAAGCAACTCTCTGATGGTGACTCTACTACAGGTGCATAATATTTATAACTCTTGAATTTAAACTTATTTATTTAAACAGAATTTTTATTTTCTTCATACATTCAGCTATCCATGCAATAGATGGAGGAGTCTCAATGAATTCAATCGGAAGTGAGAAATCTTTGGTATGTTAAGTACAACTTATTTTACTTGTTCAATCTTGTTGTCCAGACAAATTGTTATGTTTCTCAATAATTGTATAACCTCTATTCCGAAACTATAAATACATCTGCGTTTTAATGAAGTATATTTGTGAAAACCTAAAAGTTAAATTTGAAATTAATTTATTTTACTTTGATTGATGTAAAAGGCAATGTTGTAAACTACATATAAAATACTACTACGTATAAACTTTGAAAATTTTAAAATTTGAAAATTTTATATCATAATTTGAATTTTAAGATTTCACAAGCCTAGTTTGATGGTAGAACTCCAAGTATACTATTATGAGTGCTATCAGCTACATCATAAGGTTTGTATGTAATGAGTCTTTTATGAGTTTCTATGGCAAATACCACATAAGCTATGGAAATGGCCACAATATGACAAAGAAAAAAGATGAACTTATATCAGCCATTATTTTGAGAATGGTTTTTCACTTTCTATTTATTAGGGAATATTTTAGATTTATTTATCATATCAACTTTTTATCTACATGGAATAATGATAAACATGACGTGTCTTATTATTTCTATTTGGTTTCCAGCTAGAGTCAGCTCATGATAGGGAGAAGGAATTGCTTCATGAAATAACTGATTTACAGTGGAGGTAATAGTTGTTAATATGTTTCTTGTTAATTAATTGTTTTTGGATGCTAATAGCTTTAGAACCTGCGTTATCTTTTTCCATAGGCTCATTTGTGCCCAAGAAGAGCTCAAGAAATATAAAACAGAAAATGCTAAGGTTTTTATTTTTTGTCACACTGAATATTCTTAATTATATACTTTGAGTTGGGAGGTGATTCTTATTAGATGTTTGTTCTCAGGTGTGATTCCTGCAAGTGACAACACATCATTAACCTCACGACCCTTCAAAACAAGAAGTGAAGTGGAAAATTACAATGACAAATAGACGATTAATCTATCGAAGTCTTTTGCTCTTCCATTGTAGGTTTTTTTTCGAATGTCCAATAGGTGATAACTGATAAGTAATTTAGTCATAGTCCGACCCTTATGTACAATTACTGATGTTTTTTACTTTTTATTTTTTCGGATATTAACATCTTTAGATATGATCACAAATTTTTGTCTAATTTTAAAATGATTTGGTGCAATCTGGCCTTTTGTGTTGACATAGTTGAGATTATTATGTCCCAGTGTCGGTGGCGGAATAGACGTATAACTCTATTTAGGGTATAAACAAATGGAGTTCGAGCTCGTTGATCTAAATGATTATTTGGACTTTAGATTTACTTTGTAATTTATTCTCCTTTGGTGATCATATTTTTAATTTTTTTAATTGAAGTGAATAAATTTGTATTTAGTTCAAATTTGTTTCAATTAGAACTGACATCACAATAATCAATGCATCCCGTTAATTGAAACACGGTGGGCAAAATGGTAATCAATAACAAAAATATTTAAGACTTTTAACTATTCCTAGCCCCTGGGAAAGAAATAGAAATAGGGCAACTCTATAAGAACTCTTGTAGCTAACAATTTCTTATATGAAAAATATCAACTCCAATTCTATAATTTTTTTCCAACATCACCTCCTTTGTTTATGATGATCTAACAAAATAATTTGTACAACCTATAACTTTTCCAATTAGGACGAGAATGTAATAAATTCTCTAATGTTTTGTTTAGTTCATATTCTTTGCGAAAAATGAATGGAATAAAATTTTATATTAAAATATGGTGGTGGATGGAATAAAATGATTAACTAGTGCGATAATTTAAATTGAAAATGAGGTTATGGTTGAAACTAAGATGAACAAGACAAGTATCAAAGACGAAAACTCTATCATTAAACTCAATTTTATTTGAAAACAACAAAAAAAAATGTTAAATCAAATTGACTTTCAACATAAAAACAGCACCAATAAAAACATTAGACTAAATACTCATCTGCAATGGCCAATAGCAACATACATGAGTTGTCCTACGATCATGAGAAGGGGAAGAAAAAGAAACCGGATTCAAAGACATTTTCTCTATTTCAGTCATTGGATTGCATTCCCTCCCTTTCTGGGATTAATTAATGAACAAAATGAGGAGGAAAATCAAAAATCGTATAACAAAATTTATCTAGACGATACTTGTACAAACAGAAATATACGCAATCTTGAAAAATTATAATTAACATGTACCATATTAACAAAACTAAGACCTTCAATAGATACCAACCATAATACATAATAATTTATTGAAATATATACTAGTTTGAAAAATCATAACATTAAAAAAATTAATATAATCATTTCCATATAAGATAATTATTTTGCGTCAAACTGACTGGGTGCATAGTTAGATTTGAAGATACGTTTCTATTTTAGTATCATAATATAATATTACTAATATCATTTCATAATAAATTTAAATGAAATTTTATTTATTTTCAAAAATAATTTTTTTAAAAACACTTTTGTGGAAAAAAACACACGTCTTGAAATCATTCATGTGTCCCTCCATTTTCCAATTTCAGTGCCTCCCGCTCGGTCTGTAGGCGCATCTCAAAAATCAGCTGTCGACACCCTTGAACTTCAACCATACGCCATACTTGGGGGTGAAATTTATACCAGTAGAAGTCTCCAAATCGTTTCATAATTAATGAAATTTGCTCATCGATGAAAAAAACATGTATGCTCATATAGTCGATCATATGCATAGTTTTATAATAACAGAGACCTTTTTTTTTCTCCTTTCATTCTTTTTAGATAATTAATGTTGTTATCAGATAATAATATTAAAGGAAAAATATGAGAAGGCTTATATATAGGATGACAAGCATGAGACCATTTCTGCTGCGGAAGATGACTAATTAAAGACATGGCCATTGATCACCATTCACCAATTACTTAGCCAGATATTAGAAACGGCTAGTGGGTGACCCAAACCCCACTCTTAAGTTCAAATCTTTATGAGGAAAAATGTGATATATATGGTAGAATTAATATTTTTAACGAAGCAAGATCATTTTATTAGAAAAGTATAGACTATATTACTTTTCAGGATACAATGCAATGTATTTACCGCGGTCCAAACTTTACTAATAATAAGAGGTTACTTTATAATCAACCAATCATGTACTTCTTCATTAGTATTGAGAGTCCAAGGCAACACGTTATGTAAGTCTAGGTTTCGCAGTGTATAGATTTAAAATACAACTATAAGAGACAATACTAGAAACAAGATCCCACTAGAACACTGGAGGGAACTTACAGGTATTCATGGGGTGTAATTAAAGACAAACATTTAAACATCTAAAACTTTGATTAGTAAGCAGAAACTAGCAAAATTGAAAACAAAGTTTGCAAATTCGAATTTCTATGTACTCGGTATACAACAACTCCGGCCTTGTTTGCTTTGGCATTGAAATGGAATAGCTTCAAACCTTGCGGAAAGATATGTTTCAAAATTTCCAAAAAAATCAAGGAAAAAACAAAAATCCTGAACATAGATACGTGTGTGTAACCGTGTATGAAGATCAAAAACTTGGGCTAAGTGATACAAAATAGATATACGTAAAATCCTGAAAACAAGAATGTGTACAAAGTTAGGACAACCAAAAGATACCAACCAACCAACCAATTTATTTAATTAATTGTAATATATACAGACTTGAAAACGATAACACATAAAAGTTAGCTTCTACACCAACCAAGCACAATTCAATTTAAGGGTGGAACATACTAGCAGGCGGTAAGTTGTGCTGCGATGGATAAGGATGCTGCCACGGTTCAAGCAAATCATCCAACAAACAAAGCATCCGGCACTTCAATAATATCCCTTGAATGTCCATTAGCCTCCTCCAGGTGTTGATTCGAATTCAAAAGGCAATTTTGGTTATTGTATCCAGAATCTTCAGCCCTCCAAAATACTGTTAATGGATACATAATCAGAGAGAATACTTGGTGGTGTCTTCATTGATCTTTCGCCTCATAAGCTCTATCAAATTTTGCAATTGGTTCACTTCGCTAATCAATTCAACAAAATGTTGCTTCTTCCTCATTCGTGATCTCCTAGCTGCTTCGCAGTTCAATATCATCCTCTTCCTCTTCCTTTCATCAAACTTTACGTATCGTAGGTCACCATTAGAGCCAGAACTTAGTTGTAGTCCTCCTGATGCCATCTCCTTTAAAATTAAATTTTTTTTTTTTTTTTTTTTTAAAGATTAATTTATTTATAAAAATTGTACTTAACGGGTCTGATTTGAGAGTTGAATGGGTAACAAAATAGGGTTTAGAATTGGGATCGGACGCAAGGATAATTCATGAAATCACAGAGAACCGAAAAAGAAATAAAACAGAAAATGAATGAAGAATATGGATCCTACGCATGAAAATATAGTAGAAATTCATGAATACTGAAAAATTATGTTCGATTTTCAGATAATAAAACCTAGAATTATATGAGAAAACTCAAAATAATAAGATCGAAAATTCTCTGATAACTCAAGTAATTAGATAATATCGTTCAATGGATTGCCTGAAAAAACATACCGACAAAGCAACGAAAATTAAAAATACATCACAAAGAATTTATTACATACAAAGAAATCGAGAATTAATAAAATAAAAATAAAAACTGAATTAATAACAAAAATGAAAACTTACAAGTAAGATTGCGAGATTTATAATCGAGTGACTTAATTTGGTATAACTGGTGGGGATGATAGTGTTGTCTTCATTGCTATTTATATGTGGCGATGTACTTATAATCAGACATGATTTCGGGCCAAATTGACTATGTGAACAGTCATATGATCCAATTTTGAAATTTGAAATTTAAAATTAAGAAAATTAATTACAGCTTATCTTTTGTGAATCTGTGTGTAAGCGAGATCTGCAAATCGGATCAACATAAATGAAAAGATTAGAATCTAATTTATCACTTTTAAAAAAAAAAAAAAAAAAAAAAAACTAAAGAATGAAAAGACTATAAATATTTGTTAGGGGGAGTTTCACATCTTACACTGTATTTATTTTAAGTAAAACTTCAATTCATTACAAATTATAAAAACATTGGTTAAAAGTTTAAACATTAAAAATATATTTAAAAAATCACTAAATTTATTATTTACAGATTATAGTTTTAACTATATTTATTTTATATTTTGAAGAAAAATAATTTAGGTAAATCATAAAATAGTAATGTAAAATAAATTTAATAATTACACCAAAAATTGCATATTGAGAGGTGATTTGGTGAGTTTAGAGAGATTATAGTAAAATTTTATGAGAAAGACCGTAGAGTTGCGAGAAAATCGGATTTTAAGTAAAATGTTGTTCTAAATTTTATTTTACTCTTATATTTAAAAAATATATATTTTGCTTTTATATTTGAAATAAAAAGAGTAATTAATGTATCTATCTATCTATTTATACTATATATATACTAATAGGCAAACCTTAGTTATCTCATACTCCTAATGCTAATAAATTTAGGATATTTTAAAATAACTCACAAATATTAAGACTTTTTAATACTCTGTATAAATAAAATAGCGAATTAGCCTTTTACCCAAACACTTTTACAATATATCAATTCATAAACAATTACATATGAGAATTATTCATTAATTAATAAAAGAAAATATCATGTGCTATATTAAAATAATATAAACAAATTAAATATGAGAATTACATATAAATAAGACCAACATGTTACGATTTATACTCATCAAATCTTGATTAATCTTACACCTAGTCCTAAGACTTTTAGTACACCTCACAGTAGAAACTAATTTGCCAATATTATTCATTATTAATTGAAAAATACGTGAAATGAAATTCAAGAATATAAAAAAAAAATTACATCTTAGAATCACATAAAAATAAGACATTCATATTGCAATTTATACTTATATATATATATATATATATATATATATATATTCTTAAGATTTTATCATTTATTTGATATGTTCTTTTTTTCCCTCCTGTATTATCATATCTTATCAATAGGATTTTATTTAATTACTTATTTTTATAATATTTATAAAAAATTGTATTTATTAAAGTATACTTATGTAATTGTAGTTGGTAGTACATAAATTCAAAACTTTATTACTTATCTAATTATGTTTAAATAAATTTTAAATTTAATAAGTTTTAATATTTTTATTCTAATAGAATTTGTGTTTGCTTATATAAAATTGTTTACATAGGTAGAAAAATAAGAAAAGAAATAAAAGGAACCAATATACAAATAAAAAAAAATACTAGGAGGTGAAAGGCAAGAAACTAGAATTTTTTTTAAGAAAACAAATATTTGGTAGGAATTTTTATAACTAAAGTAAATATACTATAATAACACAATTACAACTAATCTCATGCATCGCATGGGGTTTTATACTAATTTAGTAGTATTTTACATAAAAGATGTTGAATGTTTAAAAATAATTCAATATTATACTCATCCTCTTCCAAAAAAGGCAAGCCTTTATACTATTTTGATTGTCCCCAAAATGAATAATTTGAGCAACAATTTTAGTTTATAATTACTTTTTTATTCTCTTTTTATATCACATTAACATTCTCTCTTTATATCTTTATGTGGTCTACTAATCAGGATAATATTGTAAAAATATATATATATTCTCTATTAAAAAGTTAATTTCTTCAATTTATAAATATTTGATGATTTAATTATTTTTTTAGAACAAAAAGAGTATAATATTACATTGTTTGTTATTTTTTAATAAAAGTAATATTTTAAGTACAACCTCTCTTTAGTAGTAAATTGCTTTTTAAAGTTATTATCTCTAACTAATTCATATTCTAAATTTAAGAACTTATAATAAATCTAAGGAAAAAAAGAAATATAATATATTATATCTTACATGATATATTATAATATAAAACATATAGAAAAATAATATTGTTTTACAAGATTAAAAAAAATGATATTGTTTCTTGAAAAATATTGATCCTATTAATTATAACACATCGTATGCCCACCTCTAAATCTAATGTATTGGTACCCACAAGTTCTTAGCATACGTGTTTTCCTTATGCGGTGGCCGGTGACAGTATTTATTTGTCTTTTTATTCTATGCACTAGGTAAGTACGCGCGATTTTTCTCACAATTATTTTAATTTAAATTTAAAAATATAGAAATAAATAATTTAATAATATATAGATCATATTTTGTGCAAAATTAAAAATTATATCTTTCATTTTTCGTTAAATAAAAGTTCAACTTTTTATTTTAATTAGTTTTACAAAAAATATAAAAATAAATTATACTCCATCCGTCCAAGTTATATTATTCTAGTTTGAAAATACACACATTTTAATAAAATATCTTTCTCTAAAATGCTTTTCATTATTTATAGATAATCTAGGTAGAAAGAAAAATTAGATTAAAAAAAAGATAGTTAAAGAAAAGTAATGAATCTTATATTTCTAATAAAATATTTATTATCTTTAATACAAAGTATGTGTGTAGTATAGGAAAAATATAGCAAAAAATAGCATGAGAAAGGAAATCTGATAAATAAAGTTGGATAAAATAAAATAAAAAGTAGGACATTATAAGTTGGATGGAAGTAGTACTATTAAAATTTATATATAAAATAATTTGATTTTGATTGATGTCAAAATAAATGTCGTAAGCTACATATAAAATATTATTATTATAAAATTTTGGAAATTTAGAAGTTTAAAATTTTTCTTGTTATAATTTGAATTTTAATATTTTAATTTAATAGAGCTCAAATATATTAAAATTTTGTAGATGGAGTAATTAAATAGCATAATAACAAAATAATTGGAATTTAAAATAAAAAAGGCGCATCCCTACTTCCTTTCTGGCCAATTCTCTTTAATATATATATATATATAAAAAATGTGTCATTCATTTGATTTAGCTCTAATATTCATGAATATTATAAATTATCTAAAAAATATAGTGTATTTACTACAAGTTATAATATTTTATACTTGTAAACTTAGCATAATAACTTAAATTTGTAAATTTATTTGAAAAAATCTAAATCTAAATTTTATTTTCGTAAATTGAGGAAGTATAAAATAGATAAGTTATACACACCTATTTTTGAATTTTAATTTTAGTTATAATTTTATTAAGGTATAATGTGGTTTACTATCTCTGTTTTGATGTAGTATATTTGTGAAATTTTAGAATAAATTTATTTCAATTGGTGTTAAAATAAATGTTATAAGCTACATATAAAAAGATACTATTATTTTAAAATTTGAAAATTTAGAAGTTTAACAAATTTTTATTATAATTTAAATTTTAACATTTTAAAAACTTAATTTAATAAAACTCAAAAGTATCTACAATTTTAAGACATAGTAAATAATATATATAGTACGATAATAAGAATAATTGGTAGAGGGGGGAAAATGAGTACAAAAAGACAAAAAAGAGGATTTAAAAAAAATAAAATCTACACACTTATTTTTGAATTTTAATTTTAGTTACAATTTTATTGAAGTATAATATAATTTATTATCTCTGTTTTGATGTAGTATATTTGTGAAATTTAATAATTAATATTTAAAAAAATTATTTCAATTGTGTCAAAATGAATGTTGTAAAGTACACATAAAAAATAGTATTTTAAAATTTTGAAAATATTTTTTTATTATAATTTAAATTTGAACATTTTAAAAACTTAATTTATTAAAACTCAAAAATATCTACAATTTTGAGGAAGGGCAAATAATATATATAGTAGAAGTTTAACAAATTTTTATTATAATTTAAATTTTAACATTTTAAGAACTTAATTAATAGAACTTAATAGTACCTACAATTTTGAGACAGAGCATATAATATATAGGGTACGATAACAAGAATAATTGGTAGAGAGAAAAAAAAGTACAAAAAGACAAAAAAAAAAAAAAAAAAAGGAGGATAGGAAAAAGAAAACCTATACACCTATTTTTGAATTTTAATTTTATTTATAATTTTATTTAAGTATAATATAATTTATTATCTTTGCTTTGATGTAGTATATTTGAGGAAATTTTAAAATTAAAATTTAAAATAAATTTATATCAATTGGTGTCAAAATGAATGTTGTAAGCTACATATAAAAAGCTACTATTTTAAAATTTTGAAAACCCAGAAGTGTAACAATTTTTTATTATAATTTATATTTTAATATTTAAAAAAATTAATTTAATGGAACTCAAAAGTATTTACAATTTTGAGACAGAGTAAATAATATATATAGTACAATAATAAGAATAATTGGTAGAAGGAAAAAAAGAAATACAAAAAGGCAAAAAAATAGGACTGAAAAAAATTAAATAAAATATACACACATATTTTCAATTTTAATTTTATTTATAATTTTATTGGAGTATAATATAATTTATTATCTCTATTTTGATGTAGTATATTTGTGAAATCTTAAAATTAAAATTTAAAATAAATTTATTTCAATTGGTGTCAAAATGAATGTTGCAAGTTACATATAAAAAGCTACAATTTTAAAAATTTGAAAATTTAGAATTTTAATAAATTTTAATTATAATTTAAATTTTAACATTTTAGAAACTTAATTTAATAGAATTCAAAAGTATCTACAATTTTGAGACAAAGCAAATAATATATATAGTAGAAGTTTAATTTTTTTATTATAATTTAAAATTTAACATTTTAATTTAATAGAACTCAAAAATATATACAATTTTGAGACAGAGCAAATAATATATATAGTACGATAATAAGAATAATTGGTATTGGAAAAAAGAAGAAGAAGAAGTACAAAAAAAAAAAAAAAAGGACTTAAAATAATAATAATAATAATAATAATAATAATAATAATAATAATAATAATAATAAAAGCAGGATAGCATCCCACATGGCCTATTCTCTTTTATAAGTAGATAGATTTGTACCACATAAATATTAGATATAAAAGCTCTTATTTTTAAATTAAAAAACTGTCAAAATTCAATCTTATAAGGAAACATGAATATGTTTCACACATTGTAAATCTATAAAAGTGTTTTTAAATCTATTAAAAACAAAAACTAATTTGCTAAAGTGGGGACATAAGTGTCCAGCCGAAGATGAGGCGGAAGAAGATCACCTACCCTCCGTTTGTAAATTTTGAAGTAAAGGAAAAAAAAATAGAAAAGAAAAGAATAAAACAAAACAGAAAAATTATAAAAAAAAAATTGTGTTTGTGAGTTTGTAATAGAAAAATGAATAATTTTTTTTTTTTATTTGTGAGTTGAAAAGAAAAGAAAAGAAAAGATACTATATTATTATTTTAGATTGTATATGTAGAGAACATGAAAAGTAAATTAATTTTATGATATTAAGAAATAAAGAATATTGTAAATATTACAAAATATTGGTAAATAAACAGTAACTTTTCTATTCGAATTTGGCCAAATTTGGCCAAAAAAATTTTCTTGATAAATCTGGTCAAATCTGCCCAAATGAATAGTAACTTTTTCTTTCTTTTCTATTACTCACAAACAATGAAAAAATTACTATTTCTACTATTTTTTTTCCTATTTATCCCTCAACTCACAAACAAAGTGTTAACATCTAGATAATCTTAAGATTTTTGCTACAACACACAATATTTATAGTGGACCAATTTACTATTCATGTGCCTTATACTCTTATCAACCTCATTATAAAAATATTTCTTTGTGTCCCAAAATTGAAGTTCTTTTAACTGAAAAATTCAAAATAAACTGAAAGTTACCATTTGAAAATGAAAGAAGTACAACTTCAATAAAAATTGTTTTTCGCCTCTAGCTTTTTTTCATTTGTGAGAATGCTTGATCCCAAACGGTTTACATAAAATTTTGAATTTATAATCTTCATCACTTTAAAAAATATCGTAATGATCACTATAGAATTTTAGACTTTCTATTATTAACATTTTTCAAAATTCAACACTATTTATAATTGAGTTACGATTTTAGACTTTTCATATTTAACATTTTTCAAAATTCAACACTATTTATAATTGAAATTTGAACGCAAATTTGATCACTCATTTTATTGAAGATGTTCTTCCCATCTTGTACAGGAATAACATCATCCCCAAATATGTCAGAATCACTACCAGCAAATGATGGCGGCAGGCACAATTTGTGGATGTCCTAGCCATAGTTTGGATAAATGGGTTCAACCCATTTCCCTTAAGGTAGCCTCTGCTGTAAAAAACAAAGTCAAATCAAATTAGTAAAATAGTTGACCAGTCACCTTAGTCAAGGCACTCAAGTTTAAAAACTCTAAAGTAGCACCTACCTTTGCTATTATGGTTTCTCGTTCAGCTTTGAGAACCCGATGATCCGCAGCTTCTTTGTTGATCCGTTGGTGTATGTCTGAAAGACACTTATGTAAAGATGCAAATTCAACCCTCAACTGAGTACCAAAAAAACTGTGTTAAAACAGTTGTCTGAATTAACTAGTCATGGAGGCAATGGAAAACACAAGGACCTTAGTTTCTATCTCAATCTGCTGGGCTCGATGTCTTCTTCTTGACCGTCTAGCAGATTCTCTGTTGGAAATCCGTCTAGCAAATGGTAAACAAGTTAATATAAACAACCTTTTTATTTTGATGTCTTAACAACAATGTATGATTATGAACATATAAGGAACTTAAAGATATGATCAAAAGAAAAATAATGCCGAGTCTTTTTTTCAACAAATAATTTTTTAGTTATTTTATTTTGAGGATTAAAGAACAAGTACAGAAAGAGAGGATAACGAGTGCTTTAATTTGATTAAGTTCATAAAATGAAGACACATATTCGACAAAAAGTAGTAGCAAAACAAATTGTACGGACAAATATAATAATTCTACAACGGAGTGCTGCAATAAAGAATTTAGAAGTGCAAATTAAACATCATTTCCCACTTCAATCAATTTTCATCAACTTTGTACGCCTTCTCACCAATTAAGTTGACATGCAGCAGATAATATAACATTTTTTATTTTTTTTCTTCCAAAAACTACATATATATGTATATTCCAAATTTTAGTATATATATCTATATTTATATGTAGAAGATATAGGTATTCAGTCAAAACTCATATATATAGGTACCTCCTATCGCGTCTTGCATGTGCAGGATCCATATTTTGAGTTGTTTTTCCTGTTTCCCCGTCAACTTCATTAACGTCTCTGGATGAACCACTTGATATTGATATCACTTCAACCGTAGCAGATTTCTTTTGCAATGCAGGGGTTCCAAGCAGTCCACCATCATTTTCCTTAAAAGTTAAAAAAAATAGAAAGAGTGAGTCCACGGTACCTCTGTTTTTGGAGACAGGAAGGGAGGGAGGAAACGTTGTAATGGCCAGTCAGAATCGCTACCGTACATAAACTTTGCTGCGGGGAAAGATGTCGATGATGATGAGTGTTTGTCGGTTATGGCGGTGACACCATAGATGGAAAATATCATCATCTGAAAATACTTTGTCCATCTTCTCTAACTTTTCACTCGTAAAAACTTTTGAATTTCACTCTTTCACAAGAGGATGATGAACTCTTTTGACTTATATTAGCTCGAACGTGTTTGACACTTTGGAGGTCGGGAGTCTATTGGGCTGATTGGAGCCTCGCCTACAAACCCAGGGCCAAGACGGTGTAGAAAATTGGGTCGCTCGTATATGGCCAGAAGTTCAACTCAGGCCCATCTGGGATAAAGGCCTGCTAACTAATCTGGGCTTAAACGATAGGAAGGTCAGGACTGAAAACCTTGGTTTGTTCTTAAATCAACTTCTTTCATTTTAAAATATTTTTGTTCCTTTTCTAGTTTTCTTTCCCCAAATCACATTAATATCTTGATTGTCGAATGCATCTACTGTAATTGGAAAAAAATCATAAAAAGATTGATCGCTCTACTTCCGAAGGTCCAAAGTTCAGCTGCTAAGAATTAAGCATTATTCCCTAGAATACGAGGTTTCTGGTTATGATGGATGGATTCTATGCCCCCCGAGAACAACTACTACTTCTCAGTATCTGGTTATTTCATGGCAGAGATAAGTACACGATCAAATGTTGTACTGTCATTAGTCGCATAATCACGGGTTTTTTTTTCTTTACATCAAATTCAAAACTTCCTTTAATGAGGTTGATTTAACTTACATTGTTAATAACTAGTTTTCTTTTTGGCCATGGTAATGTTTTGCCCTTATTTTGGTGCTGATATATATTGTTGTGTTTAAGAGGCGTTTGCTTTTGTTCCCCTTATCCGTAATTTTCTTTCATTTATAAAGTAAATTGGAAATAAAACATATGTTGATTTGTCAGTTCATTTCTTGTAATCTAGACGTGTCATCAGAACAATATCCTTAATTGATTTGTAGTGAGAATCTGGTAGGATAAATTTACTGTATTCAAGCTATTTTCCAGGGAATAAGCAATGCAGAATAAATATATCAAAGATTCTATGGTGATATGGGGAATGGGGATTAAACATTAGTAGTAAGTTTGTGCTGTCTAGCATTTACTCATTATAATAATTCAGTATTAAATCGGCTTTTGAATATTTAATGATCCTTTAGATACAAAAATATCATTCCAAAAACCAGACATGCTCTTTGCCTTTGTATCTGCAAAGCAGTGTATGAGCATTCAAGCATAATAACCTGATTTGGTAGACGAAATGTTTCTTGCAAGTGTAAGGAATCGAAGGGAATTGAAACGAAAAAAAGTGGTGCTTCAAGGGGTAAAAGTAGCATTGAGCTGTTTCTCAAAGGTAATTATGGACCTGGCTTTCCCAGAAAAACGTAGTCTTGCACAAAGCGGCGCAATGTGCATATGTAATTATGTATTCTCATTTTCACTTAGTTCGTAGGACTAATTACTTGAGTTGAAAGTGATAGGATGGGGTTCAGACTTTTAGCCTTAAGGACAAAGATGTCTATTTTTTGAAATATTAGGAATTTTTTTGTATTAAAACATTCAGTGCTTGGTTTACTAGTAAACTAATCTGTCTGCATTCAAGACTCTTCCATGTTTGCATCACATTGTGGCTTCCATTCTAATGTCTTTCTGTGTAGGTGTAGGCTTTAAATATAATCAACTAATGTCTTCACCAAATTCTTCCATCACCGTTCATCACTTCATCTACAAATTTGCCGATTATGAATTGGGTGCTTTAATCGTTTAGCCATGGATTCTTACTGAGTTGTTCACTGAAGGTATTCTGTTTCTGTAACTCTTATCTAATTACCATATCTCCGAGATGACTGAAGCAGCATTACATAACAATATTTTGTTGCTATACATTTCATATTAAATCCGGAGTTCTCAAGAAAATGTATTATTCTGAAGCACTTTTCATAATTATGGAAAACTTTTGACAAGGGCTCACTGTCAGTAAGGTCTCTTAATCGCTTCAGCTCTCAATTTGGACTTTTCATGGTATTACCTTTGTTCCAACGTTAGCGATACGTTATTTTGAGTCAATTTGTGAAATCTTAGAACTCAAAATCAATATTATTATTTTCATTTATTTTATTACAGGCATTCATAAATATTGTAAACTCAGTACAAGCACTACTAATCACGACAATAAAAAAAAGTACTACTAATGAATTCATATCAATTTTTAAGGCATCGCTAATTTTGGAATGGAGGGAGTACTATGTTTGTTGCTATCAACACTTACATGAATTCATATCAATTTTGAAAATTAGGATTTCACAAATCTACTCTAGAAGTCGAGTGTATCTCTAATTTTAGAATGACGAGAGTAGTATATAGCTTAATATTCGATGTGGTTTCCAAGGTATGATCTGATCCGGCAACTTTTGTCGTCATGGTTGAAATTCATGCATTTCAACATTGATGACGCAAACCTAATCCCATGCTCTAATCTGAAAGTCGTTATGCTGAGGTCATAGCCAAAGGCGTAATCAAATCGTAGAAGCAAAGTTTCTACCAAGCGGCAAGTCATCACAACAATCAGCTATAATTGGAGTTGATCAAAAATAGAAGGTTAAATTTCTTCAACTAAGCCATAGAAGTCCTGGAATAAGGCAGCAAAGCAATCTCTTAATCCGGGGATGATGATTAATGAAAAGAAGTACTTGCTGCACAATGAGGCTCCAGCACAGGAGAAGCACATCTCCTCAAACCGGGCGAAGCGTGAGAAGAAGGAAGGAGCTATCAGCTGTTTCCTCCAGTTATTGCAGCATACAACTTGATCAACAGAAAGTACTCGGCATCTAAATTAACAGCTGATTTGGTGCATTTCTTGTACAGGTACTTCATAACTTTTTCTGCAATGTATACCACCATTGCCGTTTTACATAGCAACCATGTTTTGAAATGTAGAATATGTTGAATTTGTCTTCACTTTGTATAACATAAGTGTGTGGAAGACTTGATTAGAAAATGAATGACTTGATTTTGTAGACATAGAGATCCAATTTTCATATAAAGTCTTTCTTTTTAAAATAAACAATTTCACAGCTTTTCAATTTTTAGGAAAGTTGGACTCCAAGTATGGTGGCATTGAGGTTATTCCTCAAGGCCTCGGTCAATTCCCCCATCCCTTGGGGTTAATGTTGCACATTTAATGGGTTATCAAAGTATTTAAAGTTAGGGCACACGGTAGAAGCCTTGAAGCCTGGATACTAGGCATAATATCCCCAATTTTTCAGTTGAATATTGTGAAGAAACATCCAATACACGTTACTCTATCTGTTCCATAAAGTAAGTTATATTTGCAAAATTTATGAACTTTAAGGATATATTTTTATCCCCTTTTTACCCAAGCCATATGATAGTTTAGTGGTAGTAACGGCATGATAGTAAAATTGTGTCATTTATAACCATCGTCGTTAAAAATAAAAAAAAAAATTGTAGAATTATTATTATTGTTATTACTATATTATTTTTGCAAATTAAACTCTTTGTGAAACGAATCGTGTATCCTTTGACCACCTGAGAAGATGATGCATAACTTAGAGCCATCATGGCTATATTCATATGCAGGTTTGTTTAGATCTTGGGCTACTCTTGATACTAAAATTGACTGATATGCTATGCCGCAGTGATATTAGCTTTGGTGAAGCATCAGTCAGTTAACGTTAGGATGTTATTTTCAGGAACTGTCCCACTAAGAAAATTGATATTCCCACCAATATATACCATACTTGATTATTTGAAGCTCAAGTGACAAATTTGTATTACTTTAAAAGTGAGATATGTTTGGATAGAAACAACAATTTATTTGGTGGAAATAGTAATTCTCTATTTTTATTAGAATTGCCAATTAAACAGCTTAATCATTTCCGTGTTTTGCTAGTATTTGTTTATAACTTATAAATACAGATCAATTATGATAGACAATGATTAACGAATTATTAATTTACTTTTTAGGCGAAGCTCAGAATTATGATGAGTTTAGAATGTGGAAAACGGAGTGCAGCGTGAAACTATTTTTGTTATGCATGCCTTTATGCTAAAATGAGTATATAATAAGATGGGGGATCCAGGATTGTTCATGTATGCTTATAACATTTTACTTTTTTACTGTGAATGGTTTAGTTTTTACTGAATTTACCGCCCACAATTTTGGATGATACCTTAAACACTCGGTACTGTACTTAGTATCACAAGTTCATAACAACTAGGAGTTTAAGTTGTTCGTATGCTAGCCCTAAGGGTTGCTCATGTGTAGTAATAAATTAAGCGTTACGCGTTTGAAATTTTTTTAAGACCCTTTTAAATAAAAATGAGTATAATCTCCGCAAAAGTCTAATTCTCCGTATTTCATGTTTTATGAGATGGAAGGGAGTAAAAGGAGTATTATTATTGTCAAAAATATTTTTAAAACATATTCCATCCGTTCCGAAAAAGATGAGTAAAGTGGATAAAGTATATAAATTAAGAAAATTAATTAATTTTTTAGGAGAGAGTATATTTTTTTTGACAAAATTATCCTTATAAATGTATTTTATATTAAAATAGAGAAAGAGAAAAAGAGAGTTTTGATGTGACATAAAATAAAAATAAGAAAATAATTATAAATTAAAAATGATAGATTAAGTCATATTTTTTAAAACGATGAAAAGAATATTTAATTTTAATTTTTATTTTTAAAGACAAATAGAGTACATTTTAGGAAAATACCTTTTAAAGGGAAATAAAGGTAACTCTCTAGTTTCTATGAAGTTGTGGGAATGAAGCCAACACAGAAACATAGGTTTAGCGAGAACTTTTGTCCAAATCCGACTACTTTATGAATAATTTCTTATAATATAGTACATTTTAGGAAAATCTTTAAGAGGGAAATAAAGCTAACTTTTTAGTTTTTATGCAAATTGTAGGTATGAAGTCAAAATGAAAAATACTACAAGTCTAGCGAGAACTTTTGTCCAAATCCAATTACGTTATGAGTTATGAATAGTTCAATTTTAATTTTACCAAATTCATCACTGAAATTATCAGTAACAATTTATCTAATCCGATTCTAATTCCATTAAGATGTCAAGACAATCATCAATGATGATTATCTATTTGAATTTAAATCTTATTAATTTTATCAAAAATTTATATATAATACATGAAAATGAATGTGGTTTTTAAAAAATATCCCTCGTCCAAAATCACAATATATCTTAATTTTACATAAAATACATATCCTAAAATTAACGATTTTTTTTTATTATTATTATTAAATAAATGTCAATTGAATAATTTTTAGTACAACATCCAACATTCACATATGGCAAAAGAACCCAAAAAGTCAGTAACGATGTTTAAAAACAATATTGAAATTTTATTTGTTTTTCTATGTAAATAGCTCAAATATTGTTGTATCGATCAAAGACATCTACGTGCTACTAAGTAACATAAAAAGCACGATTAAAGTACAGAAGAACACGCCATCGATCCAATCCCACGTATGATCTACGCGCTGTAATGAGCGTGTCAAGTTTACGATAGCATAGACATGTAAAATAAAATCGGAAATTAAAATAAACTAAAAACAATTTTAGCTTCTCTCCATCCGGACACGAAAACTAAAAAAAAAGTTCGTAGGAGAGAGAAAACGAAGAGAGAGAGTATCGGTGGAGCGATCACAGGTGGTATCTTCAATTCCATCACTGAATTCAATCGATACAGAAGACACATAATTTGGGACAGACAGTATATCAGGCCCAATCCAAATGCCAGCCAATTCGAAGCGAATGTAACAAGCAGCACGAACCAAGTGTGTTTAAATGGATTCCACCGGCCACACATACTAATTCTGAATCTCAATTTTACTTGATTCAGTTTTTCAAGCTGAAAAAAAGGTCAGGGTACCAATTATTTGTCTCTATAAACTTCAATTTTCTGTTGCAGAAGCTTGAATCTGTTCAATGTTCTGTGTTTGATGTCAATTCTGTGTGAAAGATTTGAACTTTCAAGCAAGAAAATCTACTACTTAACCTATTACTTACATTTGAGTTTCTTTGGGGTTATAGTTGATTGGTTTTGATAGTTTGAGCTTGTTAATTTGAATAAATTGAGGTTTACTTGGAGTTACGGAGAGGTATCTTTTGTGGGGCTTGGATGATATGTCTTGAAAGTAACGGGGATAATAAGCATTTTACTTTGAGTTTGGTGGATTTGAATTTAAATTTTTTGGCAATTGGATTTTGGAGGGAGAGTTAGTTAGGAAGTGGGATCTCTGGTAATGGTGCTCCTTCAGTATCTGTACTATTATTAGGTTTTGGTTTTTGAAGATGTGTTGTGTACTTTGTTATAAAGGGTGATTTAGAGGTTAACTGTAGTTTGGAAGTTGAGGTTTTGGAAAGGGAGCAAAACCCTAATTTAGTGTTGATTTTGGTCTTCAGTTTTATGTTTAGGACGGTGGAAAATTGAAAATATTTATGTTGTGTATGGATTTTATGTGTTGAGAAATGCAACCACCGCATCAGCACTCAAGGATCAGTCTTGCCGAATTGAAAGCGCAGATAGTAAGGAAACTTGGGCCAGAGAGGTCCAAGCAGTATTTTAATCTTTTGAACAGATTATTGAGTTTGAAGCTGAACAAGGTTGAGTTCAATAAGATCTGTATAGGGATTGTTGGGAAAGAGAATATTCCACTGCATAATCAGTTCATTCGTTCTGTTCTCAAAAATGCTTATACAGCAAAAGTTCCTCCGAAGGCTAATGAAGTTGAAGTTCTTAATTCTATAAGAGCGGCTGGAAATAAAGAGACTTCAAGTGATGTGTATCAACAAAATGGGTCCCATCCTGTTATAAACCAGCCTCCAAATCCTCCAGCTTTGTCAAATGGGGACATACTGCCACTATCTCCCAGAAAAGCCAGGACAGGAACTCGTGATCGGAGGATTATGGATCGTCGTACTGCTCTTGTTTCTAACGAAAAGACTATTATTTTGGAGAATGGGGAGTCGATTCCAACTGATAGTCAGAGGGCGGTGCAGCATCATCAAGTACTCAAGCAGCAAACAGGGAGCGAATTGGATACGGTTTCTGTACATAGCACTGACCAGGCGGAATTGTTCGCTAAAAGAGATGGAAAAGGGGTATCTGCTAGGAGATTAATCCATCCTCCACTGGGCATTCCATTTTGCGCTGCTAGTGCAGGTGGAGCCCGCAGGGCTTTGCCTTTAGCAAGTACCAGTAGATTTGTTAGCTCATTCAACAGTGGTGATTTGTTGGATACTACGAAACTGAGGGAACGCATGCAGCAGATTGCTACAACACAGGGCCTCGAAGGGATGTCAGTGGACTGTGCCAACATGGTGCACAATGGTTTGAGTTCTTACTTGAAAGGTTTAATTAGGTCTTGTCTTGAAGTTGTGGGACCAAGGTCAGGGTTTATGCACACAAACCACAGTTCCAACAAGAATCGGGAACCTTCAAAGTTGGTTAATGGTGTCAGACCTGGTTATCATTATCAAATGCAAAATAGCAATAGACCTGCAGAAGTTGTGTGTGATAATAGACCCCATGGCCCGATATCTTTACGTGATTTCAAATCTGCAATGGAGCTGAATCCACATCAGCTGGGTGAGGACTGGCCTTTACTGCTGGAGAAAATATGCACACATGCATTTGAGGAAGATATGTAAGATCACCCTTTGTTGTCTCCTTGTTGGGGTTGGATTGGTCTATGGCGGAGTAAAGGTCATCCTTTTGGGCACTTTCATTGCTGTGCATCTATGTCATGACCTTTTGAACCAGTCTACTGCTCCTGGGCTAAAGATGTGCCCCTGAGAAGATCATGGGGACCAGAGCAGAAGGAAAACTTTGAATTCTCCTGATACAGAGCTTCTTCTAGGTTGGAAACCACTTTTATCAGCAACCAAACAAAAGGGACTTGAAAAAAAAAAAAAGAGGGAAAGGAATGCCCGTATTGGTTGCTCTGTTGTAAGATAGCATATGTCTCACTGCATATTTTCATATTTCTTCGTAATTTAGAGTCAATGAGGAAATTTAGAACAGTTTTGTAGGAATAATTTGTGTAACTCAGTAATATAGTAAGAAGTTGAAATTACATGATTCAAGAGTTTGTGCATGTATTTTCAACTATAAGCATTGGTTGGAATTTCAATATTAACACACAGTTCACCAATTAATTGAGCATGATTGATGCAGCTGCGAACCTCTCTGAGGTAAAGTTAATTTACTTTTAATGGTTGTTAGAATTACCTTCAATTTTTGTTCTTGTAATTTCAATTGTATTCCTAGACTACAATTTGGTCAACTCCTCTGTTTTATAGTGGTTTATATTCTCAGGGGTGGTATTTGACCTCAAGTTTCCAGGATCTCTGAACAATTATTTTTGGATATGTGACTGTTTCACTTCAATTTCCTCTAATATGTATGAAACTATAGAGTTTTGCTCTTTAGGTGCACAAAAGCTCCACAGAATCTATTCTGTGAATGTTACTATTTTTCTTTTACAAAAGAGACAAGGATTTTAATTGGTTTATTTTTCCTCAAGGAGGTCTGAGTCCTTTTCCGGTGTATCTGTATTCTGGAAGAATAGCAGTACTACCTCACACCTATATAAACTAGGTTGAACAGTGTATTCCATGGTATGAGATATGTTCAATCTTGAATGCTTTTTCATCCTTTATATTGTAGTTTCTTACATTATGCATATCAGAATATCTCTGTACAAGGCTGAGTCATGTTTGTGCAAATCCAGAGGCTCAAGGATGGTAGAGGTTTTTTTTTCAAGCATAGTTGAATACTTTTTTTTACAAGTATGGTTGACTATTAATTCTTGCAGTATTATATTGCCTCCTTATTCCCCTTCCTCCCTGCTGCCATTGCATAAATAGTTATATTTTGAAGGTATCCTATCATCTTGCCTAAATACTTCATTCTTAATTTATCTTCTTGTTTCATCCTTATGCACACATACTAGCCGTTGAGTACTGCTGTTGATGGAGGTCAACTAGCTGCTGAAAGGTAAGAACTACTTATTGAAATGCATTATGGTTTGTTGGTGTTTATTTCATCTTTTATTCAATTTTTTTAGTATGGCTTATCAGTAACATATCATTCTGTTCGCGTTTTTTATCATGTATACGGTTAATACAGGTTGGCTAATATTGACCATCGACATTCTTGCTATTTTGGGCTGAAGATTTGGTTAGTCCCATTACTCCACATATATGTCTTGCTCACGTTAGCTCTAGTTTTGGCAGTTGACACTTGCTAATAGGGACTAAATATTCTGAGTACCATCTACTTTTGTTCCCTCTAATTTGAACAATTGGCACTTGCTTTTCTGGTACTGGAGATTCTGTAAGTTATATTACTTCATGTATCTATCTTGCTTGCATTAGCTCTATCTGATGGTTACTTATTCTTGTATTTTATGCTTTTCTTCTCGAAAGTTGTATTTTACAGTTTCTTATATTCTCATTATTGATGTTCAATGCTGCAGCTTAATGTTGTCTAAGTAGTGTTTGGTTTACGTTGTCATGTATTTGTGAGCCTGTGTCTGTGGCAAGCTGAATGTATCTACAAGGTTGTTACGTTCCGTAGAATATATGACATAAGATGGGATTAGGAGTAGATAGATTTCTGTTATTTGTGTGGATTCGGCTCCATGGACCATTTGTAGCTTGGTGTATGATGTTCTGCACATTTTAAAGTGTCCTTGTAGCTGTATGTGCTGGTGTACAATAGTAGTGTATACCGTACGTAGTAGTTAATCACAGTGAAAATATTACTGCAGGGTAACAATTCTGGAATATGTGACATAACTAGCATTTTTTATTGACGAAATTATGCTTATTTATTATATACTAGGCCTAAAATCACATTTCAAGTTAAGCAATGGACAGGATTTATTAGGTTTTTGCTGGCTTGTGAAGTTTGAGACTTGAATTTTGGCTTAACCAGACACAAGATTCAACATTTACGCTTTTGCCCAGTATGAACTGAATTTGGATATTGGCGAAACATGATATATGTACAAATGATTTCACCACAGTTACAGTTTTTTTCTTTCTTTATGGGCTTGCATTTATGGACATGCTTCCATTTGCTTTGGGCCATGTCGCCCTCTCAACTGTTAGTCGTGGCTTTGGGCCATCCATGTCTTGTTGCAGGACATTAACAAGACAATTATTATTTGTAGTATGAACCAGACCAGAGATCTACACTCGTTAAGCTTGGTTATTTAAGGAGAAGGATGAGGCATCGACATCACCGTTGCTGCAGCTGTGCCATACGAAAATCCTCCAAAACGGTCCTGGCTTCCGCTTGGGACGGGGTGGCGTCAACTCAGATTCAGTTCTTCTAAGCATTTCCCACATCACCTGAACATCCTCGTATCCACAGGTCTGTATATCATTGTGAAGCTTCAAAAGACCAGCACCTGAATCAGACAACACCATGGGGACAGAAAATAAATCGTCTGTTTGAAACTCCTTGTTTCTGTTTCCGGAAAAACAGCCCAAGTGATAAGTTGATTGACAATGCATATAAAATTCTAACTTAACAAGAGAAAATATAAAAAATAAAAATTGACAATACATGCATATATGCTTCTTTTTTTAGGATATAAACATTGACAGACTATAGAGGTCCAAAAGAAATACTATTTTTTTTAATTGAAAATATCAATTATACTTGTGAAATTATTGATTTTTGATATAAATGGGGAGAATTATTTTAAGAGGCAACAAAGTCAAACGAAGAGAACTATCTTTTCCTCCTAAATTTGGACCAAATAATTTGGTGGGCCAGGAAGAAATGAGTATTTTAATTTCATTTTCTATTTCCTTTTACTCATTTTTCATTTTAGGAATTACTCCATTAGTATTATCAATCATATATTGTCTTCTTGCTTTAATTTTACTTTTTCCTCCTACTTAACAGAAATTGACTCTCAAGTTGGGCCATTGATTTGGATGGTAGCTAGCTGTTCCATTCTTAAAGAATCCATGTACTTATAATTTTATTAGAACCAGCCTGTTGGATGTAACCAACCATTTATTTCATCTATTTATGGTATGTACTATTATAGCTGTGTGTGTGTGTGTAAAGGGTAAATGAACTATGAGTAACCATTTTTAGAAATCTAAAGCAACACTAAGGGAGTTTTAGAGAATATTTATTAGTGGATGTAATCGTTTGTGGAATCTTAGGGTTTTCTAATAGGTTTTTATGCTTTCACAAAAATGGCCCATAAATAGTAGTATGAGTTTCGAAATGGACTTTTCTAACTTGTTATGGTAAATTTGACTGCAGTTGATAATATTATTAATTAAAGAACCTAAAATTAACATTTAAGCTTCCAAAAAAAATCAGAGTATTTCTACCTTCATCTTTACAAGAAGCATACTATTTGTATAATTGACATCATTAATTTTTTTTTTGTTATTTCTTTTTTATTTTATTTTTTTGAATCAGCAACATATTTCATTGTAATTGATCCTATGACAATCAGCTAGTAATTGCTTTGGAATTAAGCAGGAGAATTGAGGTCTTTGTATAACCCTTCCACCATTAATTAAAACGATCAACTTATGCATCAACTTTCACAAAAAACAAAAGTGAGAAGGCATCCTGATATTGAAGTTAATAATTAATTTATGACTTATTTTATTTTTAAAAAATAAAATAATATTATTTACATCTTTAAAAGTTTGAGAAAAATACAAAAATTGTTCTCAATATTTTGAGACTAACCCTTCGTCTCATAATATATTTTTCATGTATATTAAAAACTTAGTTCGAACTCAATTACCAACATGTCTTGTATTAATATTGAAAAAAAAAGTCAAAAGGTCCATGAACTTAAATTTAGTCATAACAGTGGGAAACAATTAATCTTTTTATTTTAAACGCCAATTATGTGAGACTCTTGAAAATAATTTTATCATTTGTTTTCATCTATAACTTCCTATAAACATAAGTGCTGACATATATTGTGAGATATTCAAAAAAATAAATATATTATTTATATTACGAAATAGAGAAAGTATATTATCTTGATTGTCAAATCTACTAATATTATATTCAGTATTTAAATAAATAAAAAATGAGGATGGAGTTACAGTTTATATTTTTCATTTGGTTTCTTTTCTTTTTCAATCTCTTATGTTAAGCTGTATGAAGATTATAATTGAGTTAAAATTGTTTTGAGGGTTGTGAACCGTCGCATAAAATTTGAATTAAGGTTTGAACTCAACCTTTAGAAGCAAACTTTTCAAATTAAGATCTTAATCTTAATTTAATAATTTAATTAAATTTTAGTTTTTTAAATACAGTACGTTATTTAACCATCTAAACTTCTGTAGACCTTTGCATATAAGTAGATAACATGTTACCAATTAGTATTTTTTTTTCCTTTTTTTTTTTTTTTTGGGTGATACTTTTGTTACCAAATACAAATTTCAAAAAAAAAAAAAAAAAAAGGGGGTTGGCGTGTGTGCCTTAGAAAGAATAGAAGAGGAGAAGAGGAGAAGAGGAGAAGAGGAGATAGATGAGTACACACTGACCCTTTTTGCGAGCCTTGACACGGGCACCGAAAGCAAAACAAAGTTTTCTAACAGGAAACATCATCTTTTGGCGCCACCAATCCATTACCTTTATCCTCCTCGACCTCAACTTCTTCCTCCCTCTCCGTGCGAGTCGACTCACTATCCCCCTTAACTCGGCCAGGCCTGTCTCCTTATATATTTCCTATATATACATATGTAATATTCCGTCAGGCCACAACCTCCTCTCTCTCTCTCTATATATATATATATATACACACACACACAGAGCCACAGAGGTGTGTGTACAATACAGTTATATACAGTGTGTGATATTCTGAGGAGATGTGACGAGGAGAGAATTCGGTAGCATAATGATGCGAGAGAGAGAGAGAGAGAGAGAAAATGGTTGGAGATTGGGAAGAGGTGGATCGATGGGGCTCTTTTACTCATCCATTTATTTGACTTAATTACTACTACAACTACTGATAAAGGACACGTGTTTTTAATGGACGCCTTCGCTCTTTTTCTTGCAATCGTCATCGACTTTCTCCACTTCGTAACGTGTCGTCTTCTCAGTGGGTCTTCAACAATTTCTCACCTTCTCTCTCAACAGTCAGTTGAGAGTGTGCATTATTTTCATTGTAATATTTTTATGTAAATAACTTCTTTTTTTTTAATTTTTTTTTAAATATTTGAAAGACAAAAGTCTTCCACCTCTCATCTTTATCACTCCGGCATAATTTATTTTAAGGCGTGTTATTAAATATGGAAAAAAAAAAAAAAAAAAAGTAGAGGAATTATCCTTGTTAGTGGTAGTACTGTAGCTAGAGTAGTGTCGGTAGCATTCGAGGATCATTTATTGTTGTTTGTTATTGTCCTATTTAGCATAATTTATTTAAAAATAAATTATAATTTTTAAATAATATTTATTAATTAATTATTTTAAATAATTTTAAAAAATTATTTTATTAAAATTTTAAAATTTTTAAAATTAATAAAAATAACTTATTTTTAAAAATAAAATATAACTAGCTAAAATAATTTGTTTCAAACATCTGAAAAAGACGGGCCATCTGACGAGAAGCTTTAAAGAAGTCCATTGGCTTTTGGACGAGATTGCTGACCAATTGCATGGAGACGACTTAAGGGTTTGTTCACCATAATTTCTCAAATTACCCTAAGCGTCCAAACCTAGTCGGACTAGACCTGATTTTTTAATATATTAATAATAATAATTTATTTTTTTTTATAAAATATACATTGTTATTTGTGTTATATTCAATTTGTTAATATTTTTTTATAGTAATTTTTTATTTTTTTTATTTTTCTTTTATTCATGTTTCATTTGATAATTTATTTATTTATGATAATATTTAATATTATTTTGTCCATGTCCATTTAAATATATAAATAACTACAAATTGATACATATAAAATTATATTTATTGTTATTCATCTTATTTAACTCTCGAACATCTAACAAAATTAGTTTACAATATGAATTTATAAACTAAGTTTTGGTAATTGATCTAAAAGAATATGAGTTTACAAAGAACTCAGCCCGAGTTACATATTTAATTTCTCTATATCCGAATTAACTCAGTAAATGAAAAAAAAAAAAATTTGTCTCATACCAACAAACTTAGTGTTTATAAATTTATATAATATATTGATTTTTAAATTAAGTTTATAGCCAATTCGATCTGAATTTAAAATTTAAAACTTTTACAATTGATAAAATTTGATAATTAAACTGAGTCAACTCAGTAAATGAATTGAGTTGACTTGGTAAATGAACCAAAAACTCAATGAATAAACCAAATGAATTTAAGGTTTGTCTATGTATATATTATATTTATTAATTTTGCAGCTTTATCATAATTAAAATTTTATAATTTAATTTAAATTATAATTTTTTAATATATTATTAAATTTAATAATTTAATATTTAAATTTCATAATTTCTAAATATTTTATAATCCGTACCAAACAAACGCTAAACGAAAGACGCTGAAAGATCAAAGTATCACTCGTCCATTCATCCACATCACACATTCTTTGTCCCCATAAGTTTTCCAAGTAGCAAGTTTTGCTTCTATAGGACGCAGGAGTCATTATATTTTTAGAAACAAATAGGCGTAAGTAATTTATGTAATAGTGTGAGCATGAGTATTTTAAGATATATGCTTTTAGCAAATTGATATTATGTGATATATGATTTAGTGCTCGTTTAGTAGCAGTATTGAGAGATTATGAAACTCAAACGCAATAAAATGTCATGTTTGGTAAAGTGTGACAAATTAAATTTAAGTTCAAAAAATTAATTTTACAGCTTAAATCAAACTTCAACAAAAACTTTAAGTTGAATTTAAATTGCAAACGACGGTTTAGTAAGTTACCACTGCAGCTACCAAATATGCTCTTAAAGTACTCATATTTACGTAATTACATGAGCATGTGCTTATTTCCCGCAACCTTATATTTTTCTTATAAATGTTATTTTTAAGTCATCCTGTGACACCCCCAAATCTGGACATCCACACCCCGACTTGGGTTGCCAATTTATTATTAAATCCATGTCTTACAAATA